>JAJOOF010010367.1:0-26125 GCA_029582545.1 Solanum lignicaule | reverse complement strand
TAAGTACCCATGTTTAGAGGTGGTGTTGGACAAGTTGTGTATTATGCTTGAGCTTGACTCATCTATGGTATTTATGTATCATTCCTTTTTTGTTTCTCTTGCTCCCTTAGTCCCGATTTCCCCCTTGATTATGCTTATCGCTTATGGTAATTTTAATTGATTTCGCGACCAAGGATGTGTAATGATACGCTATGAGGCTTGTTTGGGGTTCCTTCGGGTTCCCCATTCGCCGATCACGTCTAGGCCCAAGGCTTGGGTCGTGACATGCTTGATTGAGAAAGAGGTGTTAAACTAAGGTGATAAGTTGGCACTCGTAGTTATTGGTTCATGGTGGGTTCAGCTCGAGAGAGTGAACTCCAAGATTCATTCTATTTATTCAACTTGAGTGAGTGAATATGGTGATGCTATGGGCTGGTGTTCATTTTAACACATTGAGGTTCGAGAGAACTCAATTGAAACGAGGTAGTTGTTCATGTGAAAAGTATCTCATGTAAAGCTCATCTTACCCATGAAGAATGGTACTTTTGGTTATCGATTAACACCCATTGAGTTATGTTTGGCAATTGGTTGGTCAAACCCCAAAGTATCTTTGTCCTATTTGATTATTTCTACTTGATTGTTGAGGTTGTTTTGTGATCTAAACCCCTTTCCCTGACATTATTGTCACACTTCTAACTTTATTAATAGTTTCCTAACATCTCTATTCCTTCAGCTACAAATATTACTATTTTAACTTCATACTTGAATTCAAAATAAAATTGTTCCCTGTGGGATCGACCCCAACTCTCTTTTTGGGTTTATACTGCTTAACGATCCTCTACACATAGTATGGGATGAGGTGTAGTTGATATATTAATCACAAATGCAGTTCTAATTTTGTGTTCTTAACTTGTTCGAGAAAGGGGTTTTATAACTAAGATTATTGATAAATGATTTATAGGTATTGGGTTGAGTTGGGTTCAGCTCGAGAGAGTGAATCCTAAACCCAGTCCTACCCATCTAGCTCGAGATAGTGGATGAATTAAGGTGTGGGCTCTTCTTCATTGCTATGCTTGTTGACTTTTGAAAGAAATCACCTGATTTTGGATAGTTATTCGAGAGACAGCTATCTCCCTTATAGTCTACCCTACCCACTGATTTTTAGCTATTTACTAGTAGTTTCAATTACCCATATATGGAAATTTTCCTATAGTCAGTCACATACCGAGAATTCCTCTCCTTATTGTTAGCTCATGTTTTTAGTGATTGTGTTGTAGTTCATAATTGCAACTCAAACCCCCCCATCTGACATCCGTGTCGCCCTTTTTAATTTGTTTCATGTCTTTTTTGATTATTTCTATTCCTATATCTTCTTAGATCACATTCATACTTCTTGATTGAATTTGAACATGCACCGCTCCCTGTGGGATTCGACCCCAACTCAATTATTGGGTTGTTTATTGCTTAATGACCATCTACACTTACACTAAAAGAAAAATGCTCAACAACGAAGGGAAAACTGGTCCCTAAAAGTTATATTCTAGTCCCTAAAGGGCAATAGAGACCACAAAATGTAGTCGCCACCCCGTCCCTATAGCCTTCGTCGCTAATGGTCATTGAGGACGAGAAACAACAGCTGGTCCTTCAATTGTTTGTGCGACCAACATTAAATTGGTCCTTAACATGGTTTTAGAGACAGTATTTACTGGTCCCGAATTAAAGAGATTTGACTACCATTAAAAACATTGTCCTAGAAATACTTTTAGGGACTAGATTTATTGGTCCGTATATATTTGACCAATTGGTACTCTTAATGATTTTCAAGGACTAGTTTACTGGTCCTAAAGCACAATTTATATCATGCTTTTGAATTTCTTATTTTTTAAATTATAATACAATTTAAAAGGAAAAATAAAATGCATATATCCGAAATACCATAATCTTCTTTCATATATATATATATATACATATACACACCATAATACACTAGTCATGTCATTGTTCACACAACTACTACTTTACAAAAATAAATAAACAAACTAACATCACCTATCAAATAATATTAATGTAGAGGATGTCTTGTCGGCTCATCCAATTTCCTAGGCTCTTTGCATTCCAGAATCAGAAGTAAGTAGTTCCTATGACTGAAAAGTTTCAGGTCAAACAACTACTTCGAGCAGTTTCAGGTCCAATTTGTGCTAAGCTCATGAGGATAGCTAATCTTCACGTGGCTTCCAACCTGCTAAGAGTGGAGAAAATATCAGATTTTCTTAGTGCAAGGACAAGAAATTGACAAAAGCCTAGCGTCAGCTAATACGCAGATCGTGATTACAAGGCTAGCAATGTATTGACGAAGCGCAGTAGTTTAATGCACCTGCAATGGTCAAGTACATAAACAATTGACCAATGTTTGCTGAATTTAATTTGAAGATTAAGAGAGCTTATCTTTTAACAACCCTGATGATGCACAAGCATATTTGTTCCAAATAAATTCTTAACACCATCTTTCAGGACCATTATAATATCCTTTCAAATGTACTGACCTTCAGAGATATGTCTTTGAATCCTTCCAAGTTGGCCATATTTATTCTTTTAGTTCCAAATACTTATATACCCCAATAAGCCACAACCTTGACCAATAATGAGAACTACAAATTTACCATACATTACAATAAAGGGAAACAAATACTTTATACTATAAAGCCTCTGTAAAAACACTAATGCATACCCTTAAAGATAAACTTTCATTATTATGAAAAAAATCCATGAATTGCATCTAAAAATGATATTCCACTTCTTATAAGCATTTAATCAAATGCCCTAATGTAAATTAGTGCTCAACATAGTGGAACGAAGAGGTGAATAGAAGTAAAACTGAGGTCTTTTCCATTTCGCGAAATTGCGGATGCAAAGTTGTGTCTTCATTAGGCAATATATTCTAAAACTATCAAAGATTTGGGGATTCCTTCCAAAAAGAAGAACCAAAAATAGGATCCGTTAGTGGAGTGGTGAATATGGGTAAAGAGAAATCTAAGCTTGTAAATTAGGTTTTGAGGGAAGAGGATATGCATCACCGCTCAGAAATTTAGAGGCATTAAAGAGTTTGCTGCGATGTAATACATGTATCAAATTGACGAGTTTTCAATTTTTATCTTTATTTTATTTTTTAAAAGAAAAAATTTATAATAGGGCAATATGTCGGGTCACTTTAGAGATTTAGGACCAGATATTTATTAATTTAGGGACGGATATTATGACCCTTCCTTAATTAATTAGAAATTAAGCACTAGCGAAATATCTTGTTCTTATAATGTACTTTCAAGGACAAATTTTTTAACCAGACTTTATAATTTGGTCCTTAAAGAGACATTTTCTTGTAGTGTTAGAATTGATTGAAGTGTATTTGATAGACGTTAATACCAACAAATTCAAAATGGTGCCCCTGCCGGGGAGTGCTGTTGTTTGAAATTCTCTTATTGAAGTTGAATTGTGATCTTTGTAGTTATAGTTGAATCTACTTATTTTAATTTCTGGTTTTGTTTTACTTGTGTTAAACAGAGGAGAAGATGAGCGTTAACGGAAGTAATGGTAGCCAAGTGGGCCACGAAGACGACATCACGAACCTCAACGATGTCAATGACTGAATCCAAGTGGGTGGTGTTGGTGCCATTCATTTACCTCCGACTTAAGGAAACACTTTTTTTCACATCACAAGCATACTGCGTCAGCTCCTACAATTTCAAGGATTATATGGGGAGGTTGCTCAAGAGAATACCCATGAGCATATCAAGAATTTTGTGGATGTCTGTGCACTGTTCTCTTTTAAGAACATATCAAAATAATCGGTCAGTCTCAGGTTGTTTCCACTATCTTTCATCGGTGAAGCTACTAAATGGTTGGTTGAGTTACCAAGGGACTCTATTACCTCTTTGGACGAGCTGACCACAACATTTCAAGTGTGATTTTTCCCCATTGAAGATGATGACTCTAAGGGATGGCATCCAAGGTTTCAAGCGCTTGGAAGGTGAGACAATCCGAAGAGGTTGCCCAACCCACCAAGTCTGGAGTGGAATTATGTAAAACTCGGTGGGCTAATTGCTTAATCGGTGACTCGCCAAATAGGTCGACGATCCCGAGTTTTTTCCACCATTTGAACCCCCAAATTCCCTGGAGCTCCTATAAAACTCAGCGACGTAAAGTACCACTCGGCGCATCGCCAAGTGGTTCGGCGTGGTTGACTTACTCTGCTGAAGGTGCTGCAAACTGGAAGGTTTTAAAGGCCAGAAAGTTTAAAATTTAAATATCTTTTATATTCTCTCATTTATAACACTGTGCACTCACACCCGATCATTATATCTTCCATTTTTTACTATTTTTCCTCACTTTTTTGTGTGATCTCTTGCTCGAAATTGAAATACGTTGCCACCTAGCTTTTCAATTTCTCAATTCGACTTACATGTTGGTTTTTCAAACCCCGTACTTTAGTTTTGTTGTTGAAATCAAATGCAATAGGTAAATGAATGTTGATATGTGTTGGGTAATTTCTTTAATTGTGTTTTATGTATCAGATTCCCCGTAATGTGTTTGAACTTGTGCCTAAATGCTTAAAACGATTATTTCCCGTGTTTTGTGCATTAAAATTGGTCCTAAATTATTGGGTTGTGGTTTTTTTGTATTGGGTCTAGTTGGGTTAAGTCTGATTAACCTCAAATAGTGCCAAATGACATAATTTTCCCACTGATGGAGCATTAGACGCCATTCTTAAGGGAAAAACCTGTCAAATGGCCAATTTTAGCAAAATCGGGGGAAGTCTGAGTACCCCAAAGGCATGGGTCATATGGGTGTGGTACTTATTGCTTGGTGTATGTGTTTGATTTTCAATTCGGGGGCTGTGGGCTGGATTTTAGGAATTGGGGTTGAAAATTGGCACGTTATGCCGTTTGGCGAGCTACGTCAAGCTCACCGAATGGTTCAGCGGTTCACCAATGTCTCCCTTTGATCGCCCAGAATTTTAATTTTGGCTAAGTTGATTCTGTAACTTTCGATGGGAAGCCTGAGCTCGTAGGGTTCGCTCAGCGAGTTGCTCAAAGTTTCCTTAGATCGCCTTTTCTGCGCCCTTAACCCTTAAAATACACTGCAATATTTGGTAGGCTAGTCTAAGGTCGCCGATTGGTGTTGACGATTCTGTGAAGGACCCTGAACATCGCCAACTTGCCTTGTTTTAGACAATTCTTAGAGCTGGTCCTTTCGGCGAGCCTGATGTGGCTTGCCTAAGCGAGTCGGCGACTCGCCGACTGGTTCGGCAAATCTTTCTGCAACTTGATTTCTGCAATTTTCTGGAACGATTTCCAACACCTTTTTATGTGTTTTATAGATATGGCTAGTCCCAAAGTGCTTGGAAGAGACATGCTTCCCCACAAGCCACCAAAAGGGATCATTATAAATGAGGATGCAGCGGCATCCAAAGCAAAGGCAACCAAACTCCCTACCAAGGGAAGGAAAGGCAAAGGAAAAGGCAAGGCACCCGTGGTTCTGTCACCAGAGGTCAGCTCCGACAGTGAGAGAGTGTACGCGACTCACCTTACCACATCAGACAACGAGGGAGAACATCAGGATTCTTAGGCTGCCATCTTAAATCATGGGGATGACGAACTTCTACTGGCCCGGAGAGTAGAAATGGGCTCAAAGAGGATACATGATCCGTCTAGGATCTGGGTGCCTCAGACTCCTCCTCCTCTAGCTTCAAACTATGGTCCCAACATTGTATGTATAGGGACCTCCTCCCCGGTCTCTCAGCAGACTAAAGGCCGTAGGACTGAGGACTATCATTGAGGAGAAGAGGTTGTCCACAGATGGTGTGTTGGAAAGATATCCGTAGATATGGAGCACCTTGAAGTCCCACAAATTCTATATCTTTACTAAACCCTAGGGTACCAACATTCCTAATTGGGTCTGAGAGTTCTACTCAGCCTATGGAGCTTTGATACCACAGGGAAAGAGGAAGGCTGCTACCTTCAAACAAGTGGATCATGTGGTTGTCCGGGGAAATAAGGTCAAATGTGCTAGTGATGATATCAATGCCATATTGGAATGCACTTATAACTTTATAGATGATTACCAAAGTATGATCAAGAGAAAAATATTGGAGGACATGAAAAGCTTGTTGGTTCCTCTCTTGTTTAACACTACTCCTAGGTGGATTGATTCCGAAGTGCCAATAGAAAGATCTCAATGTGGCATCGAGTTACTGGTTCGGTTTCATTACTACATGATTATGCCATCCCAGAACGAGTCTATCCTCCACAATACAGAGGTGGCCTATCTTGGATCCATTATCGCTGGGATGAAAATACATTTAGGTGCAATTATTGGACAGGTGATGGCCATGAGAGCTAGGCAACGACAAACATCTCTCCCATTTTTGTTGTTGATCACCAAGCTGTGTAGATGGGCCCATGTACCACGAGATGAAAAGGCCAATGTGGAAGTGACTCCTACCTCCTATACTGACATCCGGCGTACTGAGGCCAAGTAATTAAAAGATGAGGCTGAGAGAAAGAGGGAAAATCGGATGGATAAATCCCAGACGATTGATATTGAGTAATTACATGTAGAGGCAGTATTGCCTTCTTTGGTCACTAGGCCTTCTTGTATTTCTAGATCTACCCCCTCTATGACTCCAAGTTCTTCTGTTGCTCCCTCTCACGACCCAAGGGTACACCCTAGATGCAACACGAAGTACTTGACCCCGAATGGGTCTCATACAAGCGCTTAGCAAATATAAACATAGGAAATGGAAATGATGCGGAATTTAAAATTTTACAATCAAAGTGTTTTTCTCATAAAATCGAAAAGAATCTAGACATTGTCTCATAATCGATTTACTACAACAAAATGTCAACAGGGTAACAACCCTTTACAATTGAAAAAGTCTCAAAAGTAGAATATAAGAAAGCAACTAGAAGTGAATAGCATCTTGTCCTCGAACCATGAGGACTCACCACAAGTCTTGGAGATAAGCAATCCAAGCCTTTGTCAAGAAAGGAAGTACACTTCACCTAGCCGGAACCTACACTTATAAAAATTGTAGAAGAAATAGGGGTTAGCACAAAGATGTACTAAGTATGGAAGCATGCATAAAAATCCTTGAAATATGATAAACAGGACATTTTAGTTGAAAAGTACGCATTTTCCATGTTTAAGAATCACCATGCACTTTCAAGGTAAAACCCAAGTCATAATCACATTTATAATGTAAAACATTGTAGTCATAATAGAACCATCTTTTTTTTAGTAACCTTAAGTTGTACTTGTGCAATGTATGATTGGCATCCCATAATACAAACCACATTAAGTACTCCTTTGAGGCCACCCTAGTCAGACATAACATACATAGACCTCATCATAGTTAATATTGATAGACAAGGAAATAGTCATGTACGTTAACTTGAACATAAGGAAAGTCATCCATAGCAAAAATCCATTCAACATACATGCATATATTCATATATTATCATAACATAAGAAACCATTCCATAACACCTTTCTAAGTCTACTTGTGCAATGTAAATGTGAAGTTCCATACCCCCACTCCTACTAAGTAAAGCTCATCTAGAAGTCATAAGTATAGTTCGTGTCATATTCATTATCTTTTCATGTAGGCAAAATAACCTTAACCAACATAGACCATGTGAGCTACATGGAATCCGTTGTCGTGTAACCCCACACCGAAAGAAGGTGTCCTACTTGCCTAAGGTAGAACTACATGTATTAACTTTTAGGTGGATCAACTAGCTAAAGACCTATGTGGGCACATAGTTGTGGGATATGGAGATTGCTTCTAGAAACCCGACCAATTATATTGGTGGAAGAGCTTCCATCTCATGAGAATAATTTAGATGACCCGACCTTTTGTATTGACGGGAGGGCCTCTACCTCATTTACCATATCCACTCGGTGCTAAGCATTATTCCCCAAATTATACATAATTAGTCGTGAATTTCATTTACATGTGTGAAGGAATACCTTGCCCTTCATTCAATACAACTCGTAAATTAGCTCACAGATTCAATTAGGTGAGAATGGACTTTCAACCTTAGAATTATCATTATCATGTGAGTAAACCTTTCACATCATGTTCATACTGTTTCATGAGAATAGACTTTCAAACAACACAACAACATTATCATCATCCTATACAATTCATACATAATCATGTGTAAGGGTAAGGGGAGAATGACCCGTAACACCCCATAATTTAGTGAGTTGAACTAGTGTGTTCTAGAGCCTTTTGTAAGAGTTTTAGAGTGTCGTATGAGGATTAAAATCAAAAGAAGTGGTTCCCGTAATTAGAATAGGGGTTTTAGGGGTTAAATGTCCGGGTACGACTCCCCAAGGACCACCCAAAGGGTCCTTGAGGAGGACCCCAAAACAGTCCCCAAAACAGTCCAATTTTGATGAACTACGGAAGGCCATCTACGGCCAGTAAATTGGACCACGCCCAATAGGTCTTTGGCGTAGGTCAAGGCCTGTTGAGGCCTGCCAAGACAAGCCTCAGCTGCAAACCACGAAGGTGTAGAATGAGGCGTCCACCCACCTACGGTCCGTAGGTGGGGATCCGTAGATGCTGCTAGTTTTTAACATTTTAGTTTTAAGTTAAGCTTTGGGGGATTAAGTTAGTAATTAACTAGGGGCATAGGGAGGTCAGTTAGTTAGTTAATTAGCAACCTAAAAATACCTAATAGACCCCTAATACTAAGGTCATTAGCTCATTCATCTTAGAACCCCCAAATCACTCTCCAAATATTCTCTCTCTAGAAGCTAAGAAGAAGAAAGAGAATAGCATAGTGTTTCTCCATTGATTAAAGCTTTGTTTGGGGATTTGATTAAAGGTATGTGAAACTTAATCATCCATGGGTTCTTCCACCCATAGATCCCCCATAGTTTTCCAACTTGTGAAATTAAAAACCCAATTCTAGCTAGGGTTGTGCTTGCATTGTGGGTAGGGTTTGGGTATGATTCCAATCTAGTGGATATCACCCAATTATGATTGATTTAGCCTTTTTTAGTGATATTATGATGATTTCATGTTATTTCTATGATAAACCTTAATCTATATTGATGAATATGATAATTGTGGGTTTATGACATTAGAGGAAAAGTTGAAAGTTCAGAAGTGATCTTTCTAAATCAATGTCTTGTATACAAATTGATCATAGTTAGGATCACCTAATCATGAAGTGAACTAGACTTGATTGAATAGGAAGGATCTTGAATTGTAAAGTTAGAATTGAACCTTTATGAATCAATTATCACTAGAATCACTTAGTAGTAAAGAATGTGATTAAATAGCTTGTAATTTAGACATGGATCATGATAGAATAAAGTTAAGCTTGAAAGTAGGGCTTGTAGCCATCATTGTTAGGCCTTTGGGGGTAAAGTCAATATGATGTGATCTTGTTGTGTATTCTCTTTCTCTTACACACTTATACATGAATTGCTAGGAGATCCAAGAGTTCTCTCATATAGAAGAATTCTAGGTTTGCTTAATAACCTAAAATGAATCAAACCATGTTAGACTAGAATAGCTTGAAGTTGTGATGTATGATCCCTTCATGTATAACTTGACTTAGTAGGATAAGACCAAGGATCAAGCTTGGGATGGAGGATCCATACTCTCCTAAGGTATACCTTGACTTAGCATTGTAGAATGCATGTCATGGTAGCATGAGTTAGGTGTAGTCATGGTAGCCTAGGATTGAGGATTTATACTCTCTTATGGGTAGCTTGAACTAGCATTGTTCGGATGCATTCATGGTAGCTTGACTTGGTTTGGCCAACACTATTTCATGGTAGCTTTAGGATAGAGGACTTACACTCTCCTAACGGTAGCTTAGGATTGAGGATCCATATTCTCCTAAGGGTATCTTGACCTTGCATTGTAAGATACATGTTAAGAGTAGCTTGAGTTAGGTTAGTGATGTTTGCGTAATCAAGACACAACTTCCGATGCAAGTGTCTACAATCATAGAACAGTTTAGTAACCCAACTAAGAGTTGGGATCGTTCCCAAGGGAGTGGTTTTGAGAATTAATATAAAAATAAAATTTAGATCTAACAACATATTAACGATTAAAAACATTGTAAATTAAAGGGGGACACAATAGTGTCAATTAACAATAGGGGGGGGGGGTTGTCACAAGTAAGTAAAAACAACAAAATAAACAAGGATCTCTAAGTAATGAGAGGGGATCCTTAGGATGTGATGGGAATACGGGTTAAGCTAGATTATTGGGTACATTCTTTCGATAGAAGATTCATAGAATAATTGTGACTTGGCTAAACTTTAAGGGGCATAAGCTCTCTCTCGAGCAACTTACCCCGTTTCAAATGCGTTCCTCTTGGACACCCACTTGCCGAATGAAGACCAGCCTACACCTTAACCCATTCACTCTCTCGAGCGGAGTGTGTGGGAATGAGACTAGGATTCACTCTCTCGAGCTGAACCTCATGTCGACCTATTCCAATCGGCCATCAATTTAATAGCTTTAGTTTTACAACCTCTCTCTCGAGCAAACCGAAAACACATAAATAAACTTGTATTTGCAACTATAAATTCATTAAATTCTTCCACAACTACTAAACGAAATCACAATTAAACTACGATTAAACTATCAACAATCAAGACCCAACAAATATCTTAACCCATATTCGTTAAATCACACCCCAAGAACTGGGGATTTTAGCCACAGATGTATAAGATATAGAAATTTATACCAAATTGAGTTTGCATTCAAGTGGTATGAACATTTAAGTCTTGATACATGCCAAAATTGAAGAATCCAAGAGACCCAAATCCAAATCTTAAAGATGAAACCCTTTGGATCTTCAAGAATTCAAAACCCTCTCAAACTTAGAGGAAAAATATCAAAAAGTACTATTCTATATGAAAATTGTAATAATTGTTCGACTCTTAAAACTATAACTCTAACTAGTATTTATAGTTTTCACAGATTTGTCCTACAGCAGATTATTCGTTATCATTAGTCGAAATCGCCGATCAACTCGGCGATTCGCCCTTTGGTGTAGTTCATCGCTGTCTTGCACCAGCCTTCAGCATCGTCGTGCTCTGGGTCATTGGGCGACATGGTACTACTTCGCGAAACTTCTCAGCGATGCGCCGACTGCTCCCTTTTTCCGCCGACTTCATTCTTTCATTCAGGGCTCATCACACTGGTAAAGTTAGACCCTTCGGCGACTCACCTAGTGGACTCAGCGATCCTCATGCCTTCATTTCTTCGTTCTTTTCAGCCCTTTCATTCCTTTTTACGACGTAGTGTACATGCCTTCCTTCAAACTTCAAATACCTGAAACTTAAGGATTTTAATCAGATATTCAGATAAAATAAGCATTTGAGGATACAATTTCAATTAAAATATAGCCCTAAATGAGTCCAACTTGTGGACTCATCAACACCCCCAAGTTAAACTTTTGCTTGTCCTCAAGTAAAACTCAAGTGCAGCAGTTCAACAGGGATGTCTCAAACAGTGCTACAGAAGATTCAATTATGAATGTACACAACAAGACTCAATTTACTTATGCAAGGATCAATTGTGTACTCAAAGATTCAAGTTGTGACACACCATTACCAAAGATTCTCAAATTCGCAATATTTGCTTTAAATGCAAGTTCAACTCAACAAAAGCCTTCGAATGCCCTCACACAAATCATGATTCCATTTTAACACGCAAAGGTATAATCAATTTAAAGTTCAAGAATCAAATACAACGCTCACACTCACAAAGAAGAACATAATGCATGCTTTCACCCATACGTTTGCCCGTATTTTCCAATCAACATTTGTTTTAACTATCTCAAGATCACAAAAGTCTTAACAAGGCTTGTAACGGGGCTGAGTGTAAAGGTATGGTCATTTAAGCTCGGTGACTTTTATCCTCATGAAATGTGGTTCTCTCAAAACTTCCTATCTTTTTCCTTCATCATTTTCATTAGTGTATCATATGTCATCGTATTATTCGCTTCTCATGGATTGTTCGAAACCTTATTTCTTTGGTACTTTATTCCACAACTTTCTTTTTTTTTGCTTTTCTTATATTTTTTTTTTTTATATATGGAAGGGTTCCATTTTAATCAACACCATGGGTTAAATGAGACTTTCCTTACACTTCTTGACTTTCCCTTTTCTTTTTGACCACACCCCGAACTTAGTCTTTTAACCTAAATTGGCTATTCAATTAACCACAATTCAAGAGGATTATAGGTAATGGATTAAGAAAGGTAGCACCCACCTTCATTCAAGAGGATTATAGGTAATGGCTATTGTTGTAATAGTAGCACCCACCTTATCAATCTTGGTTTTCCATCTTTCTTCGCCATCAAGTAGCAAAGTGCAGCATGATCAGTGTGTACTATTACTTTGGTGCCTAGCCAATATGCCCGAAAATTTTCAAATGCATAGACCACTGCGAGCAACTCTTGTTCAGTGACCGTATAATTTCACTAGGCACTATTGAGAGTTTTGCTTATGTAATAAATTGGGTGAAATAGTTTGTAGCGCTTTTTCCCCAGCACTACCTCCAATGCCAGACCACTAGCGTCACACATTACTTCAAAAGATTCTAACCAATTAGGACTGATGATAATCGGGGTGGATACTAATTTTTCTTTCAACACTTAAATGCAGCCATACAAGCATCATCAAAATAGAACTTCACTTCCTTCTCTAGGAGTTTGCATAGTGGGTGTGCATTCTTTGAGAAGTCTTTCATGAACCTTCGGTAGAAACCTGCATGCCCCAAGAAACTGCGAATACCCTTTACTGAAATTGGCAGGGGTAGTTTCTCAATTACCTCAATTTTTGCCATATCAACTTCTAGCTCTTGTTGCGACACCTTCTGTCTTAAAACAATACCTTCCTTCACCATGAGATGACATTTCTCCCAATTTAGGTCCAGGTTCGTTTCCACGCATCTTTGAAGAACTTTCCCTAAGTGCTTTAAGGACTATTCAAACATATCCCCTACGATTGAAAAGTCGTCCATAAATACTTCCATAGAGTCTTCGACCATATCCGCAAAGATAGACAACATGCAACGTTGAAATGTGGTTGGGGCATTACATAGTCCGAATGGAATTCTTTTGAATGCAAATGTTCCGTAAGTGCATGTTAAAGTGGTTTTTTCTTGGTCTTCTGGCGCAATAGAGACTTTATTGTAACCAGAGTACCTATAAAAAAAACAATACCATCCTCTTTATGATAACCGGTCAAGCATCTGGTCCATAAAAGGCATTGGAAAATGGTCTTTCTCGGGTCCATGAGTTAAGCTTTCGATAGTCCATGCATACTGTCCACCCAGTCACTGGTCTTGTCAGCACAAGTTCTCCTTTTGCATTTGGGACTACGGTTATACCTCATTTTTTCGGTACACATTACACCGAACATACCTACTTACTAACTGCAATAGGGTAGATCACTCTCGTATCTAGCCACTTGATGATCTCCTTTTTCACCACCTCTTGCATTGGAGGGTTCAATCTCTGTTCATGTTCCACACAAGGTTTACATTCACCGTCTGGCCGAATCTTGTAAGTACAGATGCCTGGAGGAATTCCTACCATATCGGCTATTGTCCATCCAATAGGTTTTATATGCTTCGGCATTACTTTAATGAGCAATTTTACCCGCCTTTCAAGCAAATCGGCTGCAATAATCACTGGTAAAGTATTATTGGCTCCTAATAAGGCATATTTGAGATGAGAGGATATAGCTTTTAACTCCAGATTCGGTGGTTCTTCTGTTGATGGCTTTGAAAGAGGACTTTCTCTGTTTTTCAGGTCAATATCCAACTTGATTGGATTCCTTGAATATACTCCTAACCCTGATAAGGCAGCTACCATTTCCTTATAGCCTTGAACTTGGGATTAATCATAATTGGCAAGTACAGATTCAAGGGGTTCATTTTTGCGCATTAAATGGCTCACACTTCCCACTACCTCATCTATAACATCCTCAGTAGACACCACATCGATATTACTTGGTTGCTTCATGGATTAATAGATATTGAAGGTCACCTCACATCGTTCACATGGAACTTTAATTTCCCGATTTTGACATCTACCAATGCTCTTCCGGTAGCTAAGAATGGCCTTTCCAGAATAATGGGGATTTCAGCATTGATCTCACAATCTAGAATCACAAAATCAGTTGGAAAGATGAACCAATCTACTTTTACCAATATGTCATAGATTATGCCCATTGGGTGCCTGATTGATCGATCAGCCATAAGGAGTCTCATTGTGGTTGCCTTTGGTTCACCCAAACTAAGTTTCTTGTATATTGCATAAGGCATCAAGTTAATGCTTGCTCCTAAATCCCACAAAGCTTTAGCGAATTGGAGCATGCCAATTGTGCATGGGATTGTGAAAGCCCCATGGTCTTCTCTCTTAGTGATTGACTCATTTGTCATAATTGCACAGCACCTATGGGGCACCTCAATCGTTTCATAGTCCAAGCTCCTCTTCTTTGTAACTAGCTCTTTCATGAATTTGGCGTATCCCGACATTTCCAACAATGCTTCCACCAGAGGAAGGTTAATTGATAAGTTCTTAAATACTAACAAGAATTTTTTGAACTTCTCATCTTCATTCTTCTTTCTCAAACGTTGAGGAAATGGTGGAGATATTTTGGGTAAAGGGTGCGTGACTTTTGGAACTTGAACATGTTGCTCTGCATCCTCTTGTGGTTCTTTTGCAAGGTTTTGTGGAATAGGAAATTCTCGTTCCTCTATACCCTGGATCTCTTCCTGCATTCGGGGGTCCTCATCCTCCATCACATTCTCTTTTGCCATCTTTCCACTACGGGTAACTACAACCATACCTCTTCCATTAGCTTCCATCATTGTCCTGGATGTTAATTGAGCTGATAATAGACTCAATCGACCTTCTAGCATTTTGATGTCATCAGCTTCAGAATTCACCTTACTGTTTAATGATGAAAAGTCATCTCTCATCCCTTTTAGCAAATCTTCAGAGCCCTCAACTTTATCGAGTATGCGTGACAATAGATCATTTACCCGAGGACTACTTGCACTCCCTTTTGATTTCGGGCTTTCACTCAATTGAGTATGGTATTCCCCATGGTCATCTTGCTTAGCCCAACCGTGGCAATATCTCATTGGATCTTCACTCCTATAATGGTTCCAACCTTGATTTTCACCCCGATGTTGATAGCGTGGGTGGAAACCCTCATCATATCTTGTGGAGTTCCAACCTTTATTCTCCTACGGTCTTAAGTAATCGGACGAAGAACCCCCCTCAACTCTTTTGGAATCCCAACCTTGATTCTCCCCCGGTCTTAAGTAACCAGAAGAAGAACCCTCCTCAACTCGAAATACTCCATGCGTCCCCTTCATGTGCTCTTGTATCACTTCCATTTGAGACAATATCTTTTTGATGTTTTCATCCCTCTCCCTTTCTTTATCAAGTTGTTCTTGCATTAATCTAAAGCACAGTCGAGAAACTTGGTCATCTATTGTGTACCATGCTTGATTTACTCTGGTCATGCCATCTAGGAGGAATGAGGCTACTTCAAATGATTGTAACATTATTCATCCTTACACCAGCTAATCAACTATCCCTTTATTAACCGAATCCAGATTGCGGTAAAAGTATTGGAGCAATAACTCACTTCGCAAAAATTTCTTAAATCTTGTCCATGATTCGTGAATCGGTTCGCCCTCCTTTTATTAAAATTTTGAATGTCTCTCTCAATTTCATCATATTTTATGGAGGGAAGAATCTTTCATGAAAAGCTGTAACCAACTCCTCCCATGACTTGATGGAGTTCTTTGGAAACTCGACCAATCACTTAGTGGCTCCCCCGATCAATGATAATGGAATTATGCGAAGCTGTATGAACTCTTGTGATAGATTCTTGAATGACAGAGGGGTGCAGATTTCTATGAAGCTTTGTATATGCTCATACGAATCTTCATGCTCTAACGCTCCATATAAACCTTTTGAATGTATGAGATGGAGTGTTCTGCTACTACCTTCAAATGTTGCACTTCCGTCTACTTGTGACATGCAAATTGCACCCATCACCCCCACTTGGTCAGGGTTGTACACACTATTAATATCATCAATATCGTCTCGATGAAAAGCATAACCCACTGGATGGCCTGCTTGGCAACTATTTTTGCCGTCCACACTCATATGTCTGTTGAAACATACAAACACTCAAAACAAAACTAAAAATTCGATAAGTAGACTACAACTAAGAAGAACAAAAATTCTACTAATATAAGAATTCCCAAATAACACCACTCCCTGGCAGCGGCACAATTTTGATGTTTGCATAATCATGACACAACTTCCGATGCAAGTGTCTACTATCATACAATAGTTTAGTAAGCCAACCAAGGCATGTGATCGTTCCCAAGGGAGTGGTTTTGAGAATTCATAGGAAAATAAAATTTAATTCCAACTATTCATAGCTAAAGACATTAACGATTAAAAACATTGTAAATTAAAGGGGGACACAAGAGTATCAATTAACAATGGGGGGATGGGGGCGGGGTTTCTCACAAGTAAGTAGAAAGAGCAAAATAAACAAGGATTTCTAAGTAATGTGAGGGGATTCTTGGGAAGTGACGGGAATACAGGTTAAGCTAGATTATTGGGTACATGCTTTCCATAGAAGATTCATAGAATAATTGTGACTAGGCTAAACTTTAAGGGGGATAAGCTCTCTCTTGAGCAACTTACCCCATTTCAAATGCGTTCCTCTCGGACACCCACTTGCCGCATGAAGACTAGTCTACGCCTTAACCCACTCACTGTCTCGAGTTGAGTGTGTGGGAATAAGACTAGGATTCACTCTCTCGAGCTGAACCTCATATCGACCCACTCCCACCGTCCATCAATTTAGTAGTTTTAGTTTTACGACCTCTCTCTCGAGCAAGCCAAAAACACATTTATAAACTTCTATTTGCAACTACAAATTCATTAAATTGATCCACAACTACTAAATCATATCACAATTAAACTACGATTAAACTATCAACAAGCAAGACCCACCAATTATCTTAACCAATATTCGCTAAATCACACCGCAGGAATTGGCATTTTTAGCCACGCATGTATAAGAGATAGAAATTTATACCAAATTGAGCTCCCATTCAACAGGGTATGAAGATTTAATTCTTGATACAGGCTAAAATTGAAGAATCCACGAGACCCAAATCCAAATCATAAAGATGAAACCCTTTGGATCTTCAAGTCTTCAAAACCCTCTCAAACATAGATTAAAAATATCAAACAATACTATTGTATATAAAAATTATAATAATTGTTTGACTCTTAAAAGTACAACTCTAACTAGTATTTAAAGTTTTCACAGATTTGTGCTGCAGCGGATCATTCGGCGTTGTTAGTCGGAATCGCCAATCAACTCAGCAATTTGCCCTTTGGTATAGTTAATCATTGCCTTGCACCAGCCTTCAGCATTGTCGTGCTCTGGGTTATTGGGAGACATGGTACTGCTTCACAGAACTTCTCGGTGATGCGTTGACTGCTCCCTTTTTTCATTGACTTGATCCTTTCCTTCAGGGCTCAGCATACTGGAACAAAAGGCGAAGTAAGACCCTTCGGCGACTCGCCAAGTGGACTCGGTGATCCTCAGGCCTTCATTTATTCGTTCTTCTCAGCCTTTTCGTTCTTTTTTGTGATGTAGTGTCCATGCTTTCCTTCAAACATTAAATACCTGAAACTTATGGGTTTTCATCAAATATTGAGATAAAATAAGCATTTGAGGACACATTTTCTATTAAAATATAGCCCTAAATGAGTCTAATTTGTGGACTCATCAGTTAGTCATGGTAGCTTGTGATTGAAGACTTATACTCTCCTAAGGATAACTTAGGGTTTAGAATTATACTCCCCTATGGATAGCTTGGACTTGCATGTTAGTGTGTCTTCCAAGTTAGTTAGCTTAGCTTATCCTAGTTATGTTAGTAAGATGATAGCATGGTCTAGCCTATTACGGGGTTATTCCTTGGTAGCCTTGAGTAGAGGTAAATAGAATAGAGGGATTAGTCCCCAACTAGTGGACATTCATGTTAGTCTAAATGAGTACTTAGTGTGGGTAGAAGTACGAGATGCTATCCATACATTGCACAAGTATGACTTAAGGCTAGGTATGAAGGGTTCCCACACATAGTATGACTTAGCTTGGGTTGTTGCCATAGTTGCCTTCCAAGATATTATTCACTAAGGTGGTAGTTCCTTTGTCTTTATGAAGTAAGCTTATAGTAAGACCAACGTAGGGTGAATATGAATAAGATGACTTCAAGGTTATTCTTAATGTGAAGGGTAGCATGGGATGCCTTTCATGCATTACACAAGTGTGTCTTGAGGTTACTTGGAAGTATGGTGCCTTTATGGCTTTACTTATGACTTAACCATGCATATAGACTGTGATTAAGATGACTAAAAAGGGATACTTGGCTTGGGTGGTATTATGGGATGCTATTCATGCTTTGCACTTGTATGCTTTTGAGGTTACTTGAGAATGATGCTATAATGGTATGGATGACCAAGGGTCAATTATGCTTATACGATTATGACTTGTCTCCTATGCTCATTAAGTATGTCTTATGTTGACTTATGTTTATATGATGCTTATGTTGGAGACCATGATGTGACTATGTGGATTATGCTATGAATATATTATTACCTCTTATGCATAAGTCTTATGTTGACTAACCATTTTTAGATGCTCTTATGATGTTGTTCTAGCTTTCATACTAGCTACATTTTCTACTAACACATATTGCTTACATTCTGATGAAATGTAGGGTTGAGGATATTGAGTTGCTTTGAAGGCTAGGTTACCAAGGATCAAGAAGAGTTGAAGAATTGGTGAGTCCTCATAGCTTCGGGGACAAACCCATCATGTTCCTTTATGTCATTTCTTTATGTTTTAGACTTTGTATGGGCTGTGTCCAAAGATTTTTATTCAAGTATTATGTAAGATGGTTTGAGACACAGGTTTTGTGAAGACTTCCGCTTCTTTTGTTATGAAAATGACTTCGATTGTAATTTTTTAAAATTGTCCCTACTTTTCTAGTATCTTATTTATGATTATGCTAAGGGCTTTTATGAGACCCCTTCGGGGTCAATTACGTCATGTTACTTCTAGGGGGTAACCCCGGGTCGTGACATGACATTTCAACAATACCTCAATTTACACAATAGTCATAGAATCTTCACTTTCTAAGTGAATCATAACTTCATACACAACTTTCATCAATATGTACAAACCATCATAATTTTACCCCTCAAAGGTCATGAATCATGTCTCACAATAACACCTAGAAATACTACATTAGGCATGAATAAAACAAGATTCAATAACTACAATACCATAGAAACAATTCATAGTATTCACCTGGCATCAATACACCCATCAAAATTCATGAAATTGGGATCATGGGAAAATTCATGGGTTCATGGGGGATTTTACTATAAAAATCACCATTAAACATCAAATCATTCATAATATAAGACAATTAACCCATTGACATCATTTTTAGGAAGAACCCATGGCTAGATTGAAAACCCTATTTTTTAAGAATCTACCAATTCCAAATTAAGTGTTAAAGGGCTTCATGGAAGAAAAATTTCGATGAATTAAGACTCACGTACCTTGATTGAAACTTTCCCACGAATTGGAGTTGAGAAAATGGATTCTTGAGCCCTAGTCTTCAAGTTTTTGTTCATCTTCAATGGAGGATTTATAGTGAGAGAAATATTGTGAGGGAGAGGATTTTGGCAATTATTTGGGTGTTGTGAATTAATGACTAAAATTGGGTGAATTTGACTTAAAATCAAATTATATAGTACCCCTAAAAATACCCAAATGACCTCACTTTGATTGGACTTAAAAAGGAAAAGACTTAAATGACCCTCATTTATAGACCACACCCAGGTGTCACGAGCAGCTTAACGAGCCGTGGTCAGGACCACGATCCGTGGTCCTGCCCGTGAAGGTTGGGACAGTTGCTAGGAAGTTGGGGATTTTTGCTCACAAACCCAAGGAATTACCATGAGGGGCTCGACGAGCCGTTGTCAAGACCACAAGTCGTGGTCCCTCTTGTGCTTCTTGAGGCAGTGGCCTTGACACTGGGACCCTTAGCTCAATGCCTAAGGCAACAACATGAGGACTCCCACTAGCCGTGGTGATGGCCGTGGAAGTTGAGGCAGTAGCTAGGATTTTGGCAGTTTTTCCATGGCCAAGTAAGCTTCACGAGCCATGGTGAGGACCGCGGTTTGTGGTCCCCCTCGTGAAGGGTGAGGCAGTGTGCATACGCTAGAGGCAGCCTTGGGCTTTGGCTTTGGCTTGGCCCCTTTTACTTGGCATGTGCCTCTTGGCTTTGACCTTTATAAACCTCATTTCAACCCTAGTGACATATTTACATTCGGGGAGTCATTTTATGATCTTTACCCTTACGTTTAGGCTGTAGTTTAACCTACCATTTTCTGTAGGGTTACATAATCTCCCCCTTGGGAACATTGGTCCTCGAATGGAGATTTAGACACCTTACGGAATTAAAGACTCAACACTAACAGCCCATCATGCATGCAACATTAAAATAATGAACAATTCATAAGAGGAAACATCAACTACATTCTCAATACATATACAACACAATACAAGGAAGTAGGAGCTACATCCACAACCCATTATGCACAAAACTTCATCATTTCATATCTTCATAGGAGGAACTACCTTCTCCAACTCAAAGCAACCTCAACACCACAATATGGAGGTAATATGCCATTTCATCAAAAGCATAACTAAGCATGTTCATCATAAACATAACTAAGCATGGTCAACAAATAACCTCATGAAGTCAAATATGCAATCATCATACAAAAATGTAAATCAACACGAGGAACATATAAATCATGAAAACTCAATTTATGCTAAATATGAATTTTCACAAGAACATGCATATCATAAAGAAAATCATAAAGAACACTTATAGCACGTATGACTTCCAAAACACCAACTCAAGAAAACTACTTACCTCAAGTTTGGATAGGAGTAGAAGGAAATAGATGAGGATAGAGGGACTTTATATCGGCCTCAGCCTCCCATGTAGCACCCTCAACTAAGTGATTCCTCCCTAAAACCTTAACGAAAGCTACTTCTTTGTTTCTCAACCTCTTAACTTGCCGGTCTAGGATCTCTATCGGAATCTCTTCGTAGGAAAGGTTCTCGTCACTCCCAAACCCTCTAAAGGAATGATAGTTACCGGGTCACCAATGCACTTCTTGAGCATAGAAACATGGGATACCGGGTGAACCGGAGTCAATTCATTTGGCCAATCTAATTCATAGGCAACTTTCCCAATACGCTTAAATATTTGATATGGGCCTACATACCATGGACTAAGTTTCCCCTTCTTTCCAAACCTCATCACACCTTTAATACCTGAGATTTTCAAATAGACCCAATCACCAACCTCAAATTCTAGATCCCTTCTTCTATTGTCGGCATAAGACTTTTGCCGACTTTGGGCCGTTCTCAACCTCTCTCTTATGAGTCGAACGTTCTAAATGGCCTCATAAAATAGTTCGGGACCGATTAGAGCAATTTCACCCACTTCAAGCCACCCAACC
Organism: Solanum lignicaule; assembly: GCA_029582545.1. NCBI lineage: Eukaryota > Viridiplantae > Streptophyta > Magnoliopsida > Solanales > Solanaceae > Solanum > Solanum lignicaule. The sequence goes on along the minus strand of JAJOOF010010367.1, from coordinate 4,442 downwards.
TGAGATCCACACCTCCCATATAGTTCTTCAAATGGAGCCATGACAATACTTGAGTTGTAACTATTGTTGTAGGCAAATTCTATCAACGGTAGATGGTCATCCCAATTACCTTGAAAATCTATGACAAACGCCCTCAACATGTCCTCTAAGGTTTGAATGGTGTGCTCCCCTTGACAATCCGTTTGAAGGTGAAAGGGTGTGCTAAGCTTGACCTTAGTACCAAGCCCTTTTTGGAATGCCTTCCAAAAATGTGAAGTAAATTGAGTACCCCGATCCGATATAATACACAGAGGAACCCCACGCAACTTCATTATCTCCTTGATGTACAATTTGGCATAGTTTTCCGCCGAAAATGAAACCCTGACGGGAATAAAGTGGGCGGACTTTGTCATTCTAGAAACAATGACCCAAACAGAATCATCTCACATTCGGGTATGAGGCAACCCTACAATAAAATCCATATTCATATCCTCCAACTTCCAAGTGGGAATATCTATATCTTGGGACAAGCCTCCTGGTCTCAAATATTCGGCCTTAAATTGTTGACAATTCAGACACTTGGCTACAAAACCCGCTATATCCTTCTTCATTCCATTCCACCAATAGACTTTCCGTAGGTCATGGTACATCTTGGTGGCTCCTGGATTAATAGAATAACGCAAACCATGAGCCTATACAATAATTTTTCCTCTTAAGCCATCGATATCTGGAACACATCATCTACTTTGGTACCTAAGTACCCCATCTCCCCCTTGGGAGAAAGCCTCAACAGACTTATTGAGTATCGATTCTTTCAACTCCATTAATATGGGATCAAGGCCTTGCTTAGACTTCACATCAACCATAAAGGAGGATTCGGAACCATAATGGACCATGACACCACCTTTAAAGGGCACTTATTTCATAATCCTTTAAAAGTTCTAACCACATTTTTTGTCGGATATTCATGTCTTTTGGCTAAACACATATTGTAGACTCTTGTGATCGGTGACAAAATCCACATGGACCCCATATAGGTAATGTCTCCATATTTTCAAAGCAAACACTACCGCCGCTAGTTCAAGATCATGGGTCAGATAATTCTTTTCATGGATCTTTAGTTGCCTTGAAGCATAGGGAATCACTTTACCATGTTACATAAGGACACATCCCAAACCCACTCAAGAAGCGTCACAATACACCATAAACCCGTCGGTACTTTCGGTAAAGTCAACACTGGAGAGAAAGTAAGTCTATCTTTCCACTTTTGGAAGCTTTTCTCACAAGCCTCTGACCATACAAACTTAGCCTTCTTTTGAGTCAAAGCCTTCAACGGAGAAGCGATAGAGGAAAAACCCTCAACAAACCTCCTATAGTAACCGGCCAAACCCAAAAAACTTCTAATATTGGTAGGAGTTAGAGGTCTAGGTCAACCTATGACCGCATCCGTCATCTTAGAATCTACCTCAATACCCTTGCTCGACACAATATGGCCAAGGAGGGCTACGAACCTTAGCCAAAACTCACACTTACTAAACTTTGCATAAAATTGTTGGTCTTTAAGGAATTGCAATACAATCCTCAAATGGTTCATGTGCTCATTTTTACTCTTTGAATAAATCAAAATATAGTCTATAAACACTATCACAAACATATCAAAATAGTGCCTAAAAACTGTATTCATTAGGTCTACGAATTTCACCGGGGCATTGCTCAACCTAAATGACATCACCACAAATTCATAGTGACCGTACCGGGTCCTAACGGTCGTCTTAGGAATGTTAACCCCTCTTACCCTTAGTTGATGGTAACCCGAATGAAAATCTATTTTGGAGAAATAGTTAGCCCCTTGGAGTTGATCAAACTAGTCGTCGATCCTTGGAAGGGGATACTTATTCTTCATGGTCACTTTGTTTAGTTGGAGATAATCAATACACATTATGAGGGACCCATCCTTCTTTTTAACAAATAGTACCGGAGCACCCCCAAGGAGAGATACTTGGTTGAATAAAGCCTTTGTCTAACAGATCCTTGAGTTGCTCCTTCAACTCTTTCAAATTGGCCAAAGGCATTCTATAAGGAGAAATGGATATAGGTTTTGTATTTTGCATGAGATAAATACCAAAGTATATTTCCCGTTCGGGAGGAACGTCGGGTAAATCATCGGGAAAGACTTTCAGAAACTTACTTTCCACGGGGATCGACTCTAAGGAAAGGGGTTTCAGACTCAACATCCATAACCTAACAATATGATAAATACACCCCTTGGAGATCATTTTCCTAGCTTTGAGACAAGAAACAAATTGACCTTTATGGATAGAATCCCTCCCCCCTTCCACTATAAAGTAGACTCATTTGGAAATTGGAACTTTACTACCCGAGTCCTACAATCAATAGAGGCATAACATGCATGCAACCAATCCATACCAAAAATTACATCAAAATCTAACATGTCAAACTCCACCAAGTCCACCAAGGTAACTTTATGGGACAAAGAAATAGGACAACTCCTATAGATTCTTTTTTCCATTACCGAGTCACCAACTGGGGTAGACACCGAAAAAGGTTCTTCTAACATATTGGGGAGTATTTGAATTTTCATAGCCGCAAAAGGTGAGAGTTAGAACCTTGAAAGTAGCTCCCCGTACCTTAAAACTCATGTGTTCATGTTAGAACGTCAAGACCTAAACCCCAAGGACCAACATAGAGTCCTTGAGGAAAAGACCCAAAAAGTTACTTGCGCAATGAACCACGAGGGAAACCAAAGCCTTGTAGGTCAACCCACGACCTGTAGGTGTGGGTCATGGGTCAAGGCTTGCCAAACCAAGCCCCAGACCCAGATCCACAGTTCACCAACATGGGCCGTGGGTCGAACTAGAGTCCGTTGATGGTGGTCGTGGATGAGGGCTGGAAACTGCCTTTCGGCAGTTAAGTGGAGTGGTGTTTTGGGGTTTTCCATTTTAACTAACTATTAAGTGACGTTGTTTTGTATTATTTCAAACTAACTATTTATGGTTTTTATGTCCGTAAACTAAGTCATCTAAATTATAACTACGAACTTCCCAAATCAAAACCAATTTTCCCCAAAATCATCTCTCTAGAACTCCAAGTAAGAAGAAGAAGAAAATCAAGCTAGGGTTTGGAGAAGGAGGCTTTTTCACTCAAAATCATTGGATTTCTTCACCTAAGGTATGGTAGTCATTCATCCATGGATAGTCTTCGTCCATGGAGTCCCTCCAAACTAATTTCAAATTAGTAATTCCCCAAAAAAACTATGGTTTTACTCCAAGCCATGGAGTCCTTTTCAAAAACATTTTTATTGATATAATTACTTTATATTATGATTGAATTGTTGTTTTGTTATGGTTTTATGATGAAATTTCCCAAGAATCCATGAAATCCCATATTTACCAATTTATGCCTTTGTGATGTGGGTGACTTGATGAAGGAAGAATACTATGAGATTGTGCTTGTAGTAATTTAGTTAATCGAATCATGTTATTATCTATATATAATGTTGTAAATCTAGATGTGTTGGATGGAATGTGATCCTTCACCCAAGAGGGGTAAAACATGAGAATTATACATGATTTTTGACTCAGTGTATATGCTTAATGAACATGATTATAATCTAACTGTAGTGTTGATAGAAAAGGTCATACTCATAAACACATAATGCACATGATGTGCAAGGTTTTCTCATAATATGATGATTCTAAGGTTGAAAGGTCATTCTCACTTATTGAATCTATGAGCTATTTTATGAATTGTGTTAGATAAAGTGTTAAGGCACTCTTTCATGCTATTGAACTCAATTCAAGAATAAACATGAAATTTTGGGAAGTAATGCTTAGCACCGAGTGGATATTGAAAATGAGATAGAGGCTCTACTGTTAAGGAAGGCTGGATTTCTAAAAGTAATCTCATGAAATAGAAAAGCCCCATTAAGTAAGGTTGGGGTTTCTAGTAATAATCTCCTTATCCCATACCTATGTTCCCCCATAGGATATTTAGTTAGTGGATCCACCTAAAAGCTAATACATATTAGTTCTACCTTAGGCAAGTAGGACACCTTTTTTCGGTGTGGGGCATAACACCAGATTCCATGTTAGGCTCACATGGTCTATGTCGGTTAAGGATTATTCCCAACATGATAAGGATATGAACAAGAACATGAATTATGAATGATGGTTACTCAATAAGCTTTAGTTAGCTTAGGTAGGATTATGGGATCTTATTCATGCATTACACAAGTATGCTTTGAGGGTACAAATGGTATGGTTCTCTTATGATGTGAGTATATGTCACGACCCGGGAGCACCCCCTAGTCATAACCGGCGTACTCGACCTCGAAGAGGTCTAATACAAGCCTCTTAGCATTCATTCATCGCATAGACACTAAAAACATAATGAATTTAAAACTTTCTTTACCAAGAAAACATTTAATTAAAAAATAGCACGCG
>JAJOOF010010366.1:0-26269 GCA_029582545.1 Solanum lignicaule | reverse complement strand
AATATGCTATCTATCGGGTATGATTATGCATTTTGCCTATAATGTCCATCTATTGTTACATTGCATTGCATCCCATATACTTAGTACATTCAAACGTACTAATGCATACTTTATGCCTACATGATGTCACCATGTAGGGACCGGAACACCGCTTGACCATCCTCCCATCCTCCTCCGCGTGGCTAATACGATTTTTCTATCAAGTTTATTGGTGAGTCCTCCATTCCGGGGACGCTGCTTATGATCTCTTGCTATGTATAAGACTTTTTTTTTTGTTATGTGTTGACTATGAGGGTGAGCCCGGTAGTTTGTCTTGGCCCCCACTAAGTAACCATGTTTAGAGGTGGTGTTGGACAAGTTATGTATTATGCTTGAGCTTGACTCATCTATGGTATTTATGTATCATTCTCTTTTTCTCTTGCTCCCTTAGTCCCGACTTCCCCTTGATTATGCTTAGCGCTTATGTTCATTTTAATTGCTTCCGCGACCAAGGATGTGTAATGATATGCTATGAGGCTTGTTTGGGGTTCATTCGGGTTCCCTATTCGCCGGTCACGTCTAGGCCCTAGGCTTGAGTCGTGACACCTGCTGACATGATCATGAGCATACTAAAATAATAAACTGTTGCAGAAGCTAAATCATAAATAAAATATGAAAAGAGGGGGAATACCCATATAGTATAACTGAGATATATGATAACTGATGAGTTTAATACAAAGATGATATTAACTCAATGCTAAGCTGAATCTAACTATGTCTGAAAATAGCATCTAACTGACTAGAAATGCTAGGACAGGCCCTAGCTAAGTCTAGCAAAACTTAAACTAAAGGACTAAAAATAATACTGAAAAGAGACTCATTACTATTGTCCTCGGAGAACAAGGACTCACCACTGATTCTGCTGAACTGGAGATCGAAAACCTATCTAAGCGTGATCTGGATGCTGAGAACCTGAACCTACATCATGAGAAGATGTAGCGCACGTATGCGTCAGTACTTGAAAGGTATTGAGCATGCAGGATACAGTAAAGCTGAAATAACACATAACTGAACAAAGTAAATAAGCAATGACATAATCTGAACATGATATAGATACTGAATGCTGAGTTAACTGAATGCAGTGACCAACTTATAACATGATGAAACTGAATACTGGATATATTGATAAATGGTCAATGCAATAGTATCTGACTGAACTGTAGGAGTTACTAATAACCGATAGTAAAACCACATGAGCTAAATGTGGAGTCCGATGTATACGCCCCATCGAGAGGACCCAATATACCCTGCCAGAGGTATAGATGCATGTTGGCGTGATCACTGAAATGATGCCCACAAAGGGGACTTACAACCTACATGGCTAGTAGTTCTGGGACTATCTGGGTACGCTGAACCCTAGTCCAACTCGGTATTATGCTACTCCCAATGGACTAAGTAATGAACACATTATGACTGAATTTATGTAAGTTACTAGATAGCTCAAATTGAACATGCAAACTGAGAATGCAACAATTAAACTGATATTGATGCATTAATAATTGAGGCATGTATAACTGAATAACTGAAATATTTGACCTAGCATGTGTAATTCAAGAACTACAAAAATACATAGCTAGAGTTCTGGAATTCATGCAATAAACTTGAATATTAACATACTAATCTGATTTGGATCACTCTAACAGCTAGGAACCCAATAATTCTAACATTCAAGAAACCCTGGGTTTAGTCATGATAAGGGAATCAAGAAACTGACTGAAAACTAGGAACCTAATGGGTGAAAGGAACCCACTAATGAAATCCCCCATACATGGTGACGAATTTCACGGAGAAATCCTTTGCTTTCTGGGATGGAACTGTAGAAAACTTGTTGCGTTCTTGAACTAGTGTTCTTGACTTCTTTCTTCTCTTAGCGTTCTAATTTTCTAAGTCTTGATTAATGATTTGACTTAGGTAAGTTCTAGTTATGTTACTAGGCTTAAACTAACTAAAACCTCATAATTTAGGGTCTAAACAACATAGCTTACGGGTCCAACAAAATAGGAAAAGACCAAAAGACCCCTGACTTAACTACTGTCGGAGTAATCGACGGATGGGACTGACGGGCCGTGGATCGAATCACGTTCTGTGCTGGTCGATCATAGTTCGTGTCAGAGGCTGGGTAAAGGAGTCTTGATCCACAGACACAGACCACGAACCGTGGTCTGACCTACGGACCGTGGGTCTGTCTGTGGGTTGAGACTTAGCCAATTTTCTGAGCTGGGTTTGGGGAGGGGTTGCAGTGGTGAACCATGGACCACCAGCACGTGCCGTGGTCTGACCTACAGTCCGTGGATGGCAACCGTGGGTCTATCTAGGATACGGGGTGTTACATTATCTTTCCCTTGAGAACATTCGTCCTTGAATGAAGATTAAACTAGCTGAAATAGAGGGAAAGGGCTGCAATCCCTACCACTAAACACTGAGAACTGAATTTCTGACTGAACTGAGTTCCAAGAACATGCAAATACACTGAAAATGCAAGTACAAACTGAAGGAACATGATTCTAAGACTGAATTTACGCATGAATGACTAAAAAACTTAAGAGGAACTATTACCTCAAGCTGGAGTGAAATTAGAAGGAAAGAGGCGAGGATACTTGGCTTTCATGGCCGCTTCTGCTTCCCAAGTGGCTCCCTCTACGGATTGACTCCTCCACCAAACCTTGACTGAAGTGACTTCTTTGTTTCCTAACCTTCTAACTAGACGATCAAATATCTCAACTGGTACATCCTCATAAGAAAGGCTATCTTTTACAACCACAGTCTCTAATGGCACTACGGATGCTGGATCACCCACACACTTCTTCAAAAGTGAAATGTGAAAGACTGGATGCACAACTGTCAAATCTGCTGGCAACTCTAATTCATAAGCTACTTTACCAATCCTTTTCGAGATCCTGTAAGGGCCTACATATCTGGGACTGAGCTTCCCTTTCTTGCCAAATCTCATCACCCCTTTCATAGGTGACACTTTTAGGAAAACCCAATCATCAACTTGGAACTTTAGTTCCCTTCTTCTCACATCTGTATAAGACTTCTGGCGATGCTAGGCAGTCTTAAGTCTATCTCTAATAAGTTGCACTTTCTCCATAGCATCAGGAACTGAATCTGGTCCTATCAAGGCTGCTTCACCTACTTCAAACCAACCAACTGGATATCTACATCTACGCCTATACAATGCCTCATAAGGGGCCATCTGAATGCTAGAATGGTAACTATTGTTGTAGGCGAACTCAATAAGAGGAAGGTGATCGTCCCAACTACCCTTGAATTCGATCACACAAGCTCTCAACATGTCCTCTAAGGTCTGAATGGTACGCTTTGCCTGACCATCCGTCTGTGGATGAAATGTTGTGCTAAGGTTAACTTGAGTACCAAGACCCTTCTGAAATGACTTCCAGAAATGAGAGGTAAATTGAGGACCTCTATCTGAGATGATAGACAAAGGAACCCCATGCAACCTCAGAATCTCCTTAATGTAAAACTTGGTGTAATCCTCTACCGAATCTGTAGTCTTGACCGCCAAAAAGCGAGAAGACTTAGTAACCCTATCAACAATCACCCAAATGGAGTCATGCTGTCTGCGAGTACGAGGTAAACCTGTGATGAAGTCTATGTTGATCACTTCCCACTTCCAAGTAGAAATGTCAATCTCTTGTGTCATGCCTCCTGGTTTCTGTTGTTCTACCTTGACTTGCTGGCAATTGGGGCACTTAGCCACAAAATCTGCTATATCTCTTTTCATACCATTCCACCAATAGACTTCCCGCAGATCGCGAAACATCTTAGTGGCACCTGGAAGAATAGAATATCTGGAATTATGGGCTTCTGCAAGAATATGCTGTCTCAACTCGCCCACATTAGGAACACATAATCGACCCTGATAGCGAAGCACACCATCTCCCCCTTGGGAGAATACCTCAACTCTCTGTTGATGGAAATCACCCTTGAGTTCAAGTAATATCGGATCACTGTCTTGCTTTTCCTTAACTTCCACTACCAAAGAAGATTCTGCCCCATTCTGAACCATTACACCACCATCTGATATGCTCATAAGGCGAACTCCTAGGCGAGCAAGTTTATGAACATCCCTTGCTAGCTCATTTCTTTCTTCCTCAACATGTGCTACACTACCCATGGATAATCTGCTAAGAGCATCTGCTACTACATTTGCCTTACCTGGATGGTAATGCATGTTCATATCATAATCTTTAAGGAATTCAAGCTACCTTCTCTGGCAAAGATTCAACTTTTTCTGGGTGAATACATACTGGAGGCTCTAATGGTCTGTGAACACATCTACATGAACACCATACAAGTAGTGTCTCCAAATCTTGAGTGCAAGCACCACTGCTGCAAACTCGAGGTCATGAGTCGGATAATTCTTCTTATGCACCTTAAGCTGTCTGGAAGCATAAGCTATAACCTTATCTCGCTGTATCAATACACAACCTAGGCCGACCCTGGATGCATCACAATAGATCACATAACCATCTGAACCCTCGGGTAGAGTCAAGACAGGAGTTGTAGTCAACCTAGTTTTCAGTCCTGCTACGCTTTTCTCACAATCATCTAACCACTGGAACTTAACTTTTTTCTAAGTCAACCTAGTCAATGGTGAGACTATGGATAAAAATCCTTCCATGAACTGTCTGTAATAGCCCGCTAGACTTAAGAAACTTCTTATATCTGTAGCAGAGGTAGGTCTGGGCCATTGTTTCATTGCTTTTATCTTCTGGGAATCTACTCGAATTCCTTTACTAGACACAATATGCCCAAGGAAGGCAACTGATTGTAACTAAAACTCGCACTTGTTAAATTTTGCAAATAACTGGCGATCTTTGAGAGTTTGTAGAACAACTCTCAAATGACTTGCCTATTCTTCCTCATTCCTAGAGTAAATGAGGATATCATCAATAAAGACGATAATGAACAAGTCCAAGTACTGCTTGAACACTCTGTTCATCAAGTCCATGAAAGCTGCATGAGCATTGGTTAGTCCAAATGACATGACTACAAATTCATAATGACCATATCGAGTTCTGAAGGCTGTCTTCAAAATTTCACTATCTCTGACTTTAAGCTGATGATAACCCAATTTGAGGCTTATCTTTGAGAAATGACTATCACCCTGAAGTTGGTCAAACAAGTCATCAATGCTGGGGATGGGATACTTATTCTTGATGGTAACCTTGTTCAACTATCTGTAGTCAATACACATTCTAAGTGAACCATTTTTCTTCTTCACAAACAACATTGGTGCACCTCATGGCGAAATACTAGGTCTGATGAAACCCTTATCTAGAAGGTCTTTCAGCTACTTTTTCAATTCCTTAAGCTCCACTGGAGCCATTTTGTAAGGAGGAATAGAGGTAAGCTGGCTATATGGAATGAGATCAATTCCAAAGTCAATTTCCCTATTGGGAGGGACTCTGGGAAGATCTTCTGAAAACACTTCTGGAAACTCATTAACCACAGGAACTAACTCAAGAGTTGGGGTTTCAGAGCTTGAATCCTTAACCCGAACTAGATGATAGAGATAACCCTTAGAGATCATCTTTCTGGCCTTAAGGTAAGAAATGAATCGACCCATAGGTGTTAAGCTACTACACTTCCATTCTAAGATTGGTTCGTCTGGAAACTGAAAACGAACAATCCTAGTTCTACAATTGACTGAGGCATAACATGAATGTAACCAATCCATACCTAGAATGACATCGAAGTCTACTATTTCTAACTCTACAAGATCTGCTGAGGTGACTTTTTGGGAGACTGTGACATGGCAATATATGTATATCCGTCTAGCTATAATTGGGTCATCGACTGGAGTCGAGACTGAGAAGGGTTCTGAAAGAGTTTCTGGGCTAACACTGAATTAGACTGTTATATAAGGAGTTACAAAATACAAAGTAGCCCCTGAATCTAACAATGCATAAACATCAAGATCAAAGACTCGTAACGTACCAATGACTACATCAGGAGAATCTTCCAGATCTTGACGAGCCTGAAGAGCATAAAGCATGTTTTGGCGCTGTCCGCCACTTGTACCAGATGAGTTACCCTGCTGAGTCAGGCAACCTGCTGGTGCTGTTGAAGTTGTAGACTGAGCTCTACCATTATTTCCTCCTTGACCCTATCTAGAAGGACAATCCTTCAATCTATGACCTAACTGACCACACCCAAAACATCCTTCCTTACCTGCAAGGCACTCGCCCGGATGGTTCTTACTACATTTCGGGAAAGTTGGGTAAGTTTTGGTACCTGAAACACTACCTTGAGACTTAGAGCCTGATGCCCTACCTTTCTGATCGTTACCGAACCTGGGGGATGGAACACTAGCTGATGAAGGGGCTGGAGTCGAAGACTTCTGCTGAAACTGTGAGCGATTTCCACCACCCAATTTCTGTTGGGAATACTCGTAGTTACCTTTTCTTGCTTTCTTAGTCTCCTTAGCATGTTCCCTAAGCTTATCATCCTCAACCTGCTGAGCATGAGTCATGAGCCTAGTGATGTTCATGTCTCCCAACAACATAGCATTCCTGCACTCTGTTTTCACTAAGTCTGACACTCCATACATAAACTTATTCATCTGAGCTCTGGAATCAGTAACCATGTGAGGAGCATACCTGGAGAGTTGGTTAAACTTGAGCCCATACTCTTGGACAATCATGTTACCATGCCTTAAGTTCATAAATTCCTGGGCCTTTGCTTCTCTCAACTCTATGGGAAAAAACCTGTCCAGAAAGGTTTTGCTGAAACAATCCCAAGGAATAGGAGTTGCATATGTACCCCTGTTCTCCTTCCACTGAGTATACCAAATATGAGCCACATCCTTAAGTTGGTAAGATGTTAACTCGACCCGATCATTCCCAGTTACCTGCATCACCTCAAAGATCTTCTTGAACTCATTAATGAAGTTTTGGGGATCTTCTCCAACTTGCGATCCTAAGAACTCTGGCGGATTCATCCTAACAAAGTCTCGCACCCTGGCTGCAGCTGACCCAACATTGGCATTTACCAGAACTGGAGCCTGCTGATTGTTCTAGTTGGCCACACTCAGAGCCAACATCTGAATGGCGTTCCTGAACTCTGCATTCGACACTTGTTGATCAGAAACTCGAGGAGCTGCATTTGCGTTCCTGGCATTCGCATTCCTGGCATTAGCTCTACGAGGAGGCATGATCACTAAAACGTAGAACGTCGAGTTAGAATGGAATATAGATCATACCTTACGCACGATAAGAGTAACAAGAAAATGAAGATTTCCTAAAACACTTTGTAGCCTCCCCCTCATTAGATGTGGTGCACTTCACACCCATGAAAATGACTCTACTTAGTGCGGCTTTTCAGACATCCTAGGACACTTAAACCTAATGCTCTAATACCAAGTTTGTCACGCCCCAAGATTACCCCCGAGACGCGGACACGGGACCTAGGACCACAAGTGATCTCAAGCTAACCTGCTGGCATGATCATGAGCATACTAAATATAATAAACTGATGCGGAAGCTAAATCATAAATAAAAAATGAAAAGAGGGGGAATACCCATATACTATAACTGAGATAAATAATAACTGAAGAATTTAATACAAAGATGATATTAACTCAATACTAAGTTGAATATAACTATGTCTGAAAATAGCCTCTAACTGACTAGAAATGCTGGGACAGACCCCAGCTAAGTCTAGCAACTAAAACTAAAGGACTAAAAATAATACTGAAAAGAGACTCATGACTATTGTCCTCGGAGAATGAGGACTCACCGCTGATTCTGCTGAACTGGAGATCAAAAACCTATCTAAGCGTGATCTGGATGCTGAGAACCTGAACCTACATCATGAGAAGATGTAGCGCACGTATGCGTCAGTACTTGAAAGGTATTGAGCATGCAGGATACAGTAAAGCTGAAATAACACATAACTGAACAAAGCAAATAAGCAATGACATAATCTGAACATGATATTGATACTGAATGCAGTGACCAACTTATAACATGTTGAAACTGAATACTGGATATACTGATAAATGGTAAATGCAATAGAATCTGACTGAACTGTGTAATAATAACCGATAGTAAAATCACATGAGCTAAATGTGGAGTCCGATGTATACGCCCCATCGAGAGGACCCAATATACCATGCCAGAGGTATAGAGGCATGCTGGCGTGATGACTGAAATGATGCCCACATAGGGGACTTACAACCTACATAGCTAGTAGTTCTGGGACTATTTGGGTACGCTGAACCCTAGTCCAACTCGATATTATGCTACTCCAATTGGACTAAGTAATGAACACATTATGACTGAATTTCTGTAAGTTACTGGATAGCTCAAACTGAACATGGAAACTTAGAATGCAACAATTAAACTGATATTGATGAATTAATAACTGAGGCATGTATAACTGAATAACTGAAATATCTGACCTAGCATGTGTAATTCAAGAACTAAAGAAATACATAGCTAGGGTTCTGGAATTCATGTAATAAACTTGAATATTAACACACTAATCTGATTTGGATCATTCTAACAGCTAGGAACCCAATAATTCTAATATTTAAGAAACCCTAGGTCTAGTCATAATAAGGGAAACAAGAAACTGACTTAAAACTAGGAACCTAATGGGTGAAAGGAACCCACTAGTGAAATCCCCCATACCTGGTGACGAATTTCACAGAGAAATCCTTTGATTTCTGGGATGGAACTGAAGAAAATTTGTTGCGTTCTTGAACTAGGATTCTTGACTTCTTTCTCCTCCTAGTGTTCTAATTTTGTTAGTTTTGATTAATAATTTGACTTAGGTAAGTTCTAGTTATATTTCTAGGCTTAAACTGAATAAAACCTCATAATATAGGGTCTAAACGATGTAGCTTAGGGGTCCAACGAAATAGGAAAGACCAAAAGACCCATGACTTAACTGTTATCGGAGTGATCGACGGACGGGACTGACGGGCCATGGATCGAATGTTGGTCCGTGCTGGTCGACCGTAGTTTGTGTCAGAGGCTGGGTAAAGGAGTCTTGATCCATGGACACAGACCACAGACCGTGGTCTAACCTACGGACCGTGGGTCTGTCTGTGGGTCGAGACTTAGCTAATTTTTTGAGCTGGGTTTGGATAGGGGTTGCAGTGGTGAACTACGGACCACCAGCACGTGGTCTGACCTACGATCCGTGAATGGTAACCGTGGGTTGCACCTGCAACTTCTCAAAATCTGCATTTTGGTCTATCTAGGATACAGGGTGTTACAATAATTGAATAATTGTATGTCATGAATCACCTTTTGTTGTATGATTGTGAGAATATACATTGTGATTGTGATTGTGGTTTGTTGAATGGATCGGGTGTTACGTTCCAACACAATAACTTGGATAGGTTGCCACGTTCCGACATAAATATGGGATTGGTTGCCACGTTCTGGCATAAATATTGGATCGGGTACCACGAACTAGTACACTAACAGTTTGGGTTTGGGTTCCATAAAAGAACCATTGAATTGGGTTCCATGAGAAGACCATTAAATTGTGTTGTGTATCTACTTGTGATGATTACGTTCAAATCTAATGGTGATTGAGGTTGAAAGATTGTGTGTTGCTCTAAAATGATAACCAAATGGTGATTGAGGTTGAAAGATTATGTGTTGCTCTAAAATGATAACCAATGTGTATTATTGAGAACGTGGAATGCTACATTGATCCTAAAAAGATGACTAATATTGTATATTTTTGGTATATGCATGTTTATAATGTTGTGGTCACTTGCATGTGCTTCACTTATTGGGATAACCGTGTGATCCTACCAGTACACTGTGGTTGTGTACTGATACTGCACTTGCTTGTTCTTTGTTGAGTACCGGGCATCTTCAGGCGGCTATTGATAGACCTCAGCTTGGTGACTATTGAGCATGACCGGATTCAAGGGTGAGCCAGTTCTTTCAGGCTGCCATGGATCTTTCTTGTTTAAGTCCACTCTTTTTGGACTATGTTGTTTAGTTTCGGGGTTGTACCAGTTGTTCTTAGACATGTCGTTAGTAGAGTTTTGGTACAATGACTTTAAGGTTCTAACGGTTAAGACTTCTGCATTAGTTTGGTTAGTTATTTGTTTATACCTTTGGAGTTTATGGGAACTTCGTATTTCTTTTTGTCATTTAAACCTACTTCCATATTTTTAAATGCGTAGTATTTGAATACGTTATATAGTTGGGTCGTAGTAGTGGTTCTCCCACCGGAGGCTTAGTGTGGGTGCCAATCACGACAGTCTGGGTTATGACAAAGTTGGTATCAGAGCCCTAGGTTCGTTGATCTCATTGTAACAAAACGAGTCTAGTAGAGTCTTGTGGAACGATACGAAGATGTTCGTACTTTTCTTCGAGAGGCTATAGGAATTTTGGAAAAACTCACTTCTTCTACTCTTTCGTGCTAACACTTGAATTCAATTAGTATCTGGGTGATACAAATTGGTGTCTTTCCTCCTTCACTCTATGGTTCGAACTAGAGCAACAAAAGTGGTAACACTATCACTAGAAAGAGAGGATGTGTATAGACTACTGACAGTTGAATAGGGTCACCATTCAGAAGAAGTGTCCACTGTCCCGAATAAATGATCTTTTAACCAATTGCAGGGTGCATCTGTTTACAGTTTGCTCTTGTACTGGGAGACCGGTAACGGTCATCTATGGAACAAACTAATTTAGAAATCGGGGTTGTCTTTGAGTTATAACTTGAAAACTATAAATGTGTGTTTCTTGGTGCCTGAATTAATTGTGAATGTGGAAGTTGTATTTGCTTGGACGTGATGATATGATCATATGCACAATAAGTGTGGGTCAGATTTTTGATATATGCAATATGCTGGCTGAATTGATTGAAACTATGCAGGTTGTAACTGTTGAGTATCGTGAAACTAATTGTGAAAAGAAGGTCACTACTAAGTTCGATGCAAGGGTCTAGATACTATACGAGGTGATTTGTAAGAAGATCTGGACGTGTCTTGTGCTAGAGTAATAACCGCGTGAGTGTCTGGGTGTATCCTGGGGATGTGTGGGTTATGGTGTTGAATTCATGAGAATGAGTTGGATTGTGTATCGTTGGATTGACTCGGGGTAGACAATGATTATCCTAAATTGCTCAGTAAAGCTGAAACCCGTTGGGAGATTTAGAAAAGAGAAAGAAAAAAAACCTCAAAAGACTTATTGCCCGGGTACTGTTTCCGTCTGAGCCACTTGGGCGGGATTTTTTTCCGCCAGCGCAAGGCTGCCTGAGTAAAAATTCCCCGCCAGAGCGAGACAGAACCTCATCCCTGTCTCCTTTGTTTTTCCCAGGTCTCCTTATAGAACCCAAATTGAATCCGAACTAACCCCTGCAATCCAATTAGTGTTCAACAATCAAGAATAGACTATAAAACCTTGTAATAAATCGAATGTTGTAAAAAACAACAGAAAAACTGGCATTCATGTGATTACAAAAACAAAAGGGGTGTGCGAAATTTTCTAAGTGTGAATTTTGGTTGACTTCGGTTGCCTTTTTGGGGCATGTAGTTCAAGGGATGGGGTAACGGTAGATCTCCAAAAGATTGAAGCAGTTAGGAATTGGGTTCGACTTAGTTCTGTGACTGAAATTAAGAGTTTCGTGGGGTTCGCTAGCTACTATCATCGCGTGTGAAGGGATTAAGGTCAGATTTGTAGATTCAAGTTTATAGGTGACAACATTCAAGAAGTTTTGGTAAGGGACATTTAGATAATGAACACCATTACTTTGGAAAATGCATTTAGTATTGTTGTCATAACATGTATGGGTTGTTTAGCGAATGATGAAATTAAGTTATGTCATTTGAGGTTCGAAGTTATACTGCAATTTCATGAATTGTTTGTTTATCAAGAAGAGGTCAGGATACAACTCCTCCAATAACAACGAAGTTTACTTGGTTAAGTTATTAAGTGTGTCACAATTATGGATAACCTGGGCATATGAGGAGGAAATTAGTGAGGCCGTGGAGGCCGGGGAAATAGTGATGCGGGTAGAGGAGTAGTGCATTCAGGCAAGGAAGTTACCCATCAAGATGACATGGCTCAGTTTTTATGCCTTTCCGGGCAAGACCAAGGCTAAGGGTCTGATGTAGTGATAACAAGAACTATTATTGTGTGTGAGCGGATGGCTAATGTGCTGTTTGATCCGGGTTCTACTTATTCTTATGTGTCCGTGTGATTTGCCTCTGAATTTGATATGATTTGTGATATGCTTGATGCCCCCATCCATGTTTCTACCCCAGTCGAAGAGTCAGTCATAGTCACCCATGTATACCGTGTTGTCCTATTGTGTTTATGGATTTTTAGATTTGGGTTGATTTGGTTATGCTGGATATGACTTACTTGGTATAATCTTAGGCATGACTTAGTTGTCCCCCTATAATGGTGTGCTTAATGGTAATGCTAAGTCGGTAACTCTAGAGATCTCGGGTAGGGAAAAGTTAGAGTGGGAAGGAGGTACAAGCCTAAGTCAGTTAAGGTCATATCTGTCGTGCGGGGTAGGAAACTGGTGGGGCGGGATTGTTTGGCATGATTGGCTCATATTCAAGATGTTGAGGTCGAATCCCCCTCTATTGAGTCTATTCCTGTGGTGTAAGAATTAAGAGAGCTTAAAGCTCAAATCCAAGAGCTTCTTGATTAAGGTTTCATCCCTCCTAGTGCTTCCATGTGGGGTGTTCCTGGCTTGTTTGTTAAGAAGAAAGATAGTAGTATGAGGCCTGTTGATTTTATCTTAAGCCATAAAAGGGTGGATTAATAACGGGATGACAAGCTTATGGATAAAGAAAGTCCCATTGAATATACTTGGGTGATGGCAATTGAAGTATTTTAGTAAGAAAGTGCGCATAAAAATTGGGTTAGTCCTTTGAATTTGATGGGTATACCTGAGTTTGAGGAGTCGTGTTGATGGAAAGTTTGACTTTGTGGTGATAGTCAAGGCTGACTAAGCATAAGGTAATAAGAGTTTGTGATGGAATGCAACTATATCATAAGATTGGTTGGCAACTATTGAAAAAGACTTGAGAAATGAGTGTACATACATTAGCTCGAGTGTGATGATAAGTGCTTGGTTCTTGTTTTTGAGTTTAGTAATGAGTATGACTGAAATTTTAGCGAAATATATGGTAAGATCGATGGAGATATGATCAATGATAAACACAGATCCATGAATTCATAAAAAATCTTCAAGGTACAAGTTAATGTTGATAGAGAAAGGGATTGTGTTATAGGGTGGAAATTACAAATCAGATTTTTCATTGTAAGTCTACATTCGTGGTGATGTATTTTGTCAAGGTATGAATTGGCAAGGTGAGAAATGATCAATTGTATTCGGTATTGAGCACTTGGAATGACTTACACCTGGGTTGAGTCGTAAGTTTACTACTATTGATTGTTAAGTACCTAAAAAAGGTTTCATTTTTTAAGTGTTGGTTTATAATAAGGTAAATGGTCGGAGTGTTTATGATGGTTGTTAGTATTGTGAGTATGATTCACTAGTTATGCTCTAGTGTGTTTTCACTTTTGTGGGTGGATCCAGGTGGATCAGGGGTACCAAATCCTGCAATGTTCTCTTGGTTGAGTGGGAAGATTGGGAAGATTTGGTTATTTCGAATGACATAATTGGTGTTGTCTTAAAGTTGTTAAAGTATTTTAGTGGTTCGACATGTACCACTTGTTTATGAGAATTCATAGAAGAGCTACCCTACCCTGTGTGATCATGGTTGTCCGACAATCTTAATATTCGTCTAGTCGTCGAGGTCATGTATTGATTGTGTGTGGATGAATGCGGGGATCATTGGGTCCAATTCTACTGTTCTTAAGGGTAATCTACAATCATAATTGCTAAATCTAGCATTCGATAGTGTGGTTAGAGGGTTTGTATGCTTGGACATATCTCTCGATGAGCATCTGATGTCTAAAGATAAATTTTTTGTAACTTAAGCTCATGGAAATTTATGTTGTGAGAAGGAGATGTTGATAAGAACTATGATTGGTTGAGTATTATGAGTGTGTGTTGGTTGGTTCAGGTCCATCTCTAATTGTAGTGAGTATTGATGCAGAATTTTATCAGGGTTATTTGAGAAAGGATTCGTCCGGATGTTGTGTCAAAGTCCTTGATAACATGTTGTAGACGTGTGTACGATCAACTTCGGTGGTTTTTGGAAATCGTGTTTGTTGTTAGTTAAGTTTACATACAATAATATTTATCACTCGAGTATTGAGATGACTTCATTGAGGCATTGTAAGGGAGGATGTGTAAGTATTCAATTGGTTGGTTTGAGGTTGGAGATGTGAAACCCTTAGGGGTTAATGAGATTCGGTAAAAAAGGCATACGAGATAAGTATCCCCAATAATTCGACGATTCATATACTACTCTATCCTTACTTTAGCCCGTATTTCCTAGTTTGTCACTCGGGGACGAGTAACGGATAAATTGGTATCTATTGTAACGACTTGATTCCGTCGTTATGGAAAAGCCACGGGGAAAATTTTTGGGCCGGAAAATTTTTTGGTAGTATCTTGAAATTTTCCAACCTTGTCCAGATGTGGACGAAATCGGAGTCAGTGAGGTCTAGGGAAATTTGGTAACAAATAAAAGATCTAATTATGATTTTGATCGCATAAGTAGATAGCTAAGCCGTTAAGGAACCCGTACGACTTTACGGAATTAAATTCGGGTGAATAGAACTCCCGAGATTGATCTTAGCGCGAATGGGTATTTTTTGAGTGTCGTTGGATGAAGGTGTCTTGTGAAATGGGGGTATTAGAATTATTAAAATTGCTCACTGTTCTGTGCAAGCCGCTATAGCAGGATTTCTGCCACCAGGGCGGGGCCACTGTAGCGGGGTGAGACCGCTGTGGTGGGACAGGCGCGACTTAAAGTCGAAAATAAACCCCAAAAATGTTTTATTCTGCAATTTTTGAACTTGAGAGCTAAGGAACGAACCCATGAGTCTTCTTGACAGTTTTCCACCATTCTTGAGGCTAAAGGTATGGTTTCACTCCCCGAATCTATTTTTCGATCCTTAGAACCTAGTTCCTTGGGTTATTATCGATGGCGGAGGGTTTTCATCTGTGATTTATGGTGGAAGAAACCCTAACCTAGGTATGGGGATCAATGGTTTGGCCTAGGGTTGATAATGTTGATTATAATCCGGGTAATTAGGCCTCGTTTATTGAACCTTGCGTTAAATGTATGTTTTTAGACCACGAACAAGCTGGAAGAATCCAAAAAGGGAAGATTCAAGTGCCTTAGGGGATTCAAGCTTGGATTCGAGGTAGGTGGTGGTTGTGATTTCATGTTGGTGTGATATATGTTTGTAATTGCTCATTATAATGCATATATGTATGCGAATGTTGCATTATTGATCACCCTAATCATAAATGAGGATAATTGAATAATTGTATGACATGAATTACCTCTTGTTGCATGATTGTGAGAATATACATTGTGATCGTGATTTTGGTTAGTTGAATGGATCGGGTATTACAGTTCGACACACTAACTTGGATCGGTTGCCACGTTTCGGCATAAATATGGGATCGGTTGCCACGTTTCGACATAAATATGGTATCGGTTGCCACGTTCCGGCATAAACATTGGATTGAGTACCACAAACCGGTACACTAATAGTTTGGGTTTGGGTTCCATAAGAGAACCATTGAATTTGGTTCCGTGAGAGGACCGTTCAATTGTGTTGTGTATCTACTTGTGATGATTACGTTCATATCTATTGGTGATTGAGGTTGAAAGATTGTGTGTTGCTCTAAAATGATAACCAATGTGTATTATTGAGAACGTGGAATGCTACATTGATCCTGAAAAGATGACTAATATTGTATATGTTCGGTATATGCCTGTTTATAATGTTGTGGTTACTTGCATGGGTTTCACTTATTGGGATAGCCGCGTGATCCTACCAGTACACTGTGGTTGTGTACTGATATTACACTTGTTTGTTCTTTGTTGAGTACATGGCATCTTCAGGTGGCCATTGATAGACCTCAGCTAGGTGACTATTAAGCGTGACTGGATTCAAGGGTGAGCCAGTTCTTTCAGGCTGCCATGGATCTTTCTTGTTTACGTCCACTCTTTTCGGACTCAGACTATTTGTTTAAGGTGTTGTTTAGTGTCGAGGTTGTACCCCTTGTTCTTAGACTTGTCGTTAGTAGAGTGTTGGTACAATGACCTTCAGGTTCTAAGGGTTAAGACTTCCGCATTAGTTTGGTTAGTTATTTGTTTAAACCTTTGGAGCTTATGGGAACTCCGTATTTCTTTTTATCATTTAAACCTACTTCCGTATCTTTAAATGCATAGTATTTGGATAAGTTATGTAGTTGGGTCGTAGTAGTGGTTGTCCCACCGGAGGGTTAGTGTGGGTGCCAATCACGACGGTCTGGGTCGTAACACATTGGCACTCCCAAACTCCACCACTACCGAGCAACTTTCGTCCGCCCTCTTGCCACCATTGAAGCACCGGAGAAGGTAGTCAAGCTTGGAGATGCAGCTGTATCTTTGCTTCCGCCGCTGTCGTCAACGCCCCTGGTCGAGCAGAGGAGAAGAAAGAATTTGACGTAGTAGTTAATGAAATTCCTAGTAATGCTAAAATGTGACTATTATATTTAGCTTTTAAAAAATAATTTAAAAGAATTTATAGTGAAGGTAAAAGAATTCTTTCTTCTCCTCCACCACAACCGTAGCTTTTATAAAATTATTTTATAGTGAAAGTCAATGAATTTGATGTAGTATTCAATTGGAGAATCTGTTGCTGCCAAAGTTTTATATAGGAGAAAAAAAGTGTTTATAGTGGAGCATCATAAATTATTTTTTAAAAGCTAAATATAACAAAAAATCATCTTGAATTTGCTAACAAAAATTTATCTTGGTCTGTTTATAATTAATTGAGGATCAAAATGGGTTTATGAAATTGCATTTGCTAAGAAAATATCATGTGGGTCTGTTTATAATGGAATTTAGAATCAAAATGGGTGGATAAAAGAGTAGACGGTTTTGGGTTATAATTTGTGAGTGGGTTTTAATAAATTCGGGTGAGTTTTGGGTAGGCGCTTTTAGATTGTGATACGTGTCCCGCCGTTAGTAAAAAAGTTATATACGTCCCAAAATTTGGAAGGTAAGGACATCACTGTCCGAAAAGTATAACGAAGGGTATTTTTATACTATTTACGATAGTTCAGGGATATATTTGTTCTTTTTCCCTTCTTTTTTTAAAACTGTAGTTTTTTCGTAGGTTCATTAAATGATTTACGATTTGTAAATATTATGGGCACGGGTTTAAAAAGGCTCGGGTGAGTTTTGGAGAACAAAGTGTCACGATCCAACCCATTTGATCGTGCAACACCTAGATAGGAGAATGACAATTCTGCCGAATCATCGTTCGCCATGTGTTGAGACAAGCTCCGAATAGCTAAGTAGTTAGGTTTGTTTGAGGAAGGTCCCAAAAATTATTATTTCCTCATATGATAAAGAAACGAAGAAGATCCAAATGTAAATTTTTGAAAATTCACTCACCCTCTTCTGTAAAATTTGCAAATTTTTCACATTATTTTTCATGTTTTTAACATGTTATTTTTATAATTTATTCACCTTTTTAATTTTGATACCTTGCCTTTTATGGATAGGAAAAAAATATTGAAACTCAATTCGGAGAGATTAAATATTTTGTTGATTGCATATTATAAAACTAACTTTAATAACAATAAACAAGAAAATAGATTAAAAAATGTAAAGAACAAAATAAAAACTTCTTATTTATTCCAATATGCACAATATGATTCTTAATGATAAGGATAAGGATGTAGAGTCCTAGTATGTTAGTATGTTTGAGTTATACGTGTTGACTATACTTTATTTATCGACACTAAATCAGGGATCTCCCTTTATGGCTAACGGTCATTAGCTTGAAATCAGTAGATAATTAGGACTCTAATTACTTGTATAAATATCTTGTAAATCCTACAGTTTTATAATTAATAAAACAGATCACAATTCTTTTATTTCTAATTATTTTGGGTCTCTATTGTTATTCAACTTGGTATCAAGAGCCTTGTTTTTTTTTTTCCAGATCCTCACTACTCAGTTTTTTTTCTCCAGAAAATCTGTTTCATTCATCTTTGGTTTAGATTCTCAATCCATATCCATCATTCCTATAGTCATCTCTGAATCTATTCCTTAACTGAGCCCTTCGACTTTTATTTTCTTCTTTGAATTAGGATGGATTCACGAGATACCTTGTCAACAAAATTTGATGGACATAACTATCCGATTTGGAAGTTCCATTTCAAAGACTTCATTAGAGGCAAAGGCCTCCTTGGTATTCTGGATGGCTCAAAGGTTGTACTTACAGAAGACAAAGTAAAAGAGACTTGGGAGGCTGGCAATGGCAAAATTATCACATGGCTTGTCAATTCTGTCTCGGTTGATAGAGCCATGGAACTGACATCTTTTGAGAAAGCATAAAAAATGTGGAATCATCTACATATCCTCGGTAACCAAAAAAATCTAGCAAGAGAATTTGAATTGGAATGACTACTTGCAGAATCTATACAAGGTGAGAAAAATGTTCGTTTTTTCTATTCTGTATTACTCACATTATGGGCAGAACAAGATCAAGTTTTTGCCGCCTCTATTCCTGCGGCTGGATGGAAGGATTTCATGACTACGATGAAGAAGACAAGGACAGTCCAATTTCTAATGAAACTCAGGCCCGAGTTAGAGCATTTGCGTGCTAGTATTCTTAACAGGGAAAACTACCAGCTTTGGAGGTGGTAGTTTCTGAAGTTCTTCGAGAAGAAACTCGGTTGAGTTCTCAAGCTTCCATGGAGAATTTCCTTACCATGGACACTGCCGTGGCTGCATACAAAAGTTCTTCTTCCTCGGGCAACTCTAACAAGCATGTTCAATGCTATCATTGCAAGGAAACATGGCATGTTATTTTCCATTGCAAGAAGCAAAATTATTACAACTATTGTAAGAAAGATGGTCATATTATTCTAGAATGTCGTAAGAAATTTGGTCCAGGGAAACGCTCAAATCCTCATAAAGCCTTCCAAGCGATGGTAGGGAATATGCTGGAACACGAGAACCACCAAGCACAAAAGTGCTTGATCGCAATGATATCTACAAAATGATACAAGAATCATTAGTGGCTGCTCTTCCTAATGCAATCTCTTCAGCTCTGACTGCTATGTATCCTGGTAAGACTAAACTTTCAGATTCAACGGCATGGCATATTGATTCTGCTGCATCTAATCATATGACAGGAAACCAAAAATAGTTTTCTAATTTATCTAAACCACGTTCTAGACATGAAATTGTTACAACAAATGGGCATGTTTTAACTGCATCATCTATTGGCTCCATTAAACCATTTTTAGAAGTTCTTTGTGTACCGAAGCTTACTGCAAATTTAATATATTGGGAAACTTGTAGAACAACATTTTTTGGTTATTTTTTCTCCTAATGGTTGTGTTATTCAGAACATATTGACAGGGGAAACGATGGCCAGGGGACGTAAGGTTGGCAGGCTGTTTCTTCTTCAATCTCAGGATACCAACTCCATCAGTGTTTTCTTTCAGCTTCAAATAAAGAAATCCAATTTTCAAATAAAATGTGGAAATTGTGGCATCTCCATTCAGGCCATCCACATGCTTCTCGGCTAAATTTTATGTTTAAATCTTGTAATTTGTTGGGTAAACATTCACTAATTTTTCCCTCTAAATTACCTTGTGAAAGTTGTGCAAAATCAAAGAGTCATAAACTTCCTTTTCAATTAAGCAGTACTAATTATTCTACTCCTTTTGATTTAATTCATAGCGATGTTTGGGGACCTTCTCCAATTCTATCTCGTTTGGGATACAAGTATTTCATTTTATTCACTGATCAAGTATCTCGTTATACATGGGTTTTCTTCTTGAAACACAACTATGAGGTATCAAATATTCTCAAAAAAATTTATAACCTTATAGAAACCCAATTTGAGAATAAGACCAAGATTTTTCGTTCAGATTTAGGAGGGGAATATGTCAATACAAACCTCACTAATTTTTTTCAAGAAAAAGGCATAATTCATCAGCGTTCTTGTCCATATACACTGGAACAAAATGGTGTGGTGGAACGTAAGAATAGACATGTTAAAACTGCCTTAGCCCTTCTTGATACTTCAAATGTTCCAAAAATATTTTGGGTTGAAGCAATCGAAACATCTATTTATCTCATAAATAGACAATCATCCTCGGTCATGAAACAAAATTGTCCATATTTTATTCTTTTCAAAAAATTGTCTGACTATTCACATCTTAAAGTATTTGGTTATGTGTGCTTTGTTCTTCTTCCAGATTTTGAACGTCATAAATTATCTTCAAAAGTTGTTAAATGTATTTTCTTAGGATACAATGATATTCAAAAGGGGTATTTGTGTTATGATTCAACACGCCGTTTATTGAGAATATCACGACATGTTACCTTCTTTGAGAATTATTTTATTTATACTAACAAAGACTCACATTCTCTACTATGTCTTTCCTGAAAAAGAATTCTTCTCGTGATGATGATTTTCATAGCCACCCAGCCATTGGTCCTTCGTCGACCATGTCCTCTACCACATCAGGTACTACTTATGACTTTGATCCTTTTTTTGATAATGATACTACTTCGGCAAATACTAATTCTTTACCTCACCCACATAATGCCTCATTAAATCTTAATAACAAACATTCTCCCACTTGTCAAAATGGCATTAACCCCATTAGACTATCATCTCGGCATGCTCCTCCTTCAGAACGATATGGATACTCAACAGGTGAATATGGTCGATCTTGTGCCTTACTAACAACCTTGAATTATATAGTTGTACCAAACTTTTATATGAAGGCTAGTGGTCAGAAATGTTGGGAGGATGCAATGCATGGAGAATTAGTTTCTCTTGAGGAGAATGATACATGGGATATGGTGAATAGACCAACAAATGCAACAAATATTGGAAGTAGATAGGTGTACTCAATCAAGATGAAAGCTGATGGATCCCTAGATCGATACAATGCAAGATTAGTAGCTCAAGGATACAAGCAGGAATATGGAATCGATTATGATGAAACATTTGCTCCAGTAGCTAAGATGACGACAATACGTATATTGCTTACCTTAGTATCAATAAAAGGTTGGAAGTTACATCAACTAGACGTCAAAAATGTGTTCCTGCATGGGGACTTGCAAGAAGTGGTCTACATGAATCCACCACCAGGTTATAAATATATTAAACTAAATCAGGTGTGCCGTCTTAAGAAATCTCTCTATGGATTAAAGCAGGCTCCTCGCTCTTGGTTTGAAAAGTTCCGCACTACAATCTTAGGTGTTGGTGTTACTCAAAGTATCTTAGATTATTCATTATTCTTACATCGATGGACTACCTCATGTATTACTATTCTCCTTCTTTATATGGATGCCATGATTATCACAAGGAAACAACGAAGTTGGAATCTCTCATTTGAAAGATTTGTTACACTCTTCATTCAAAATGAAGGACTTGGGAAAGCTAACATATTTTTGGGGTTTGGAGGTAAGTTATGGAAAGGAAGGCATACGATTGAGTCAACAAAAGTATGCATAAGATCTAGTTCAGTTAGCCAATCTTATTGATCATAAGAAGGTCCATACTCCAATGGAAGCGAATACAAAATACAAAAGAGAGGAAGGAGAGAGTTTTTGAGATCAGACCTTGTATAGACTTCTAGTTGGATCACTTATATATCTTACTATGAGTCGTCCTGACATCTCTTATGCAGTACAGGTGTTAAGCCAATTTGTTACCAAGACTTACAAGATGCACTACACTGCTTTGCTCCGGGTTATTAGATACATAAAATGTATTGTGAATCGGAGTCTCTTATTCCCATCATCTTTATCGCTGGACATGGTGGGATACGCTGACACAGATTGGGCAGGATACCCTGATTCAAGACGATCCACTACAGGTTGGTGCATGATGCTTGGCTCGTGCATGATTTCTTGGAAGTGCAAGAAACAATCTCAAGCATCAAAGTCATCCACAAAGGCATGATATAGATGTATGTCTGTTGCATGCTCTGAAATCATTTGGCTATGAAGGTTGCTATCAGAACTTAGCATCGAAATGAAAGGATCAATCACATTGTATAGAGACAACACCAGTGCAATCAGAATAGCAACAAACCCCGTTCATCATGAAAACACCAAGCACATAGATGGAGACTGTCACTACATTAGAGAACTGGTTGAAGATCAGAGTATTAGCCTAAAGTATATATCCTATAAAGATCAACTGGCTGATTTATTTACAAAGCAATGTCAAGAAGTAGACACAATTATCTATTGTCCAAACTCATGCTTTGTTTTAAGGGAGGGTGTTGACTATACTTTATTTATCGACACTAAATCAGGGATCTCCCCCAAATCAAGGATTTCCCTTTATGGCTAACGGTCATTAGCTTGAAATCAGTAGATAATTAGGACTCTAATTACTTGTATAAATATCTTGTAAATCCTACAGGTTTATATTAATAAAACAGATCACAATTCTTTTATCTCTAATTGTTTTGGGTCTCTATCATTATTCAACTATACGTAGTTATTTTCTCTTCTCTTTAGGTCTCTTACGTATAGCAAACTCCTTTCTCATCTATACTTGTACATTTATAAATATCACACATTGTATCAATAATACTCAAGCTTTCATAATCATATTCAACTCTTGTATGGTATCAAGAGCCTACTAAGCACTTTAACGAGTATATTTGATCTTCTTCTTCTTTTCCAACATTCCGACGCTTCCTTTTGTTCCAGAGTGTCTGATACTTCATCTTCCTTGTCCCCCAACTCTCCAACAATCACTCTCAATCAAAGGGGTGTCATTGAGCCGTCTCAATTGATCTTTTTTAACCCTGCGTCCCAGCTATCCTTCAAGTTAATAGAAAGTGCAAATTATTCAACTTGGAAATCCCAAGTTACCACACTTTTGTTTGGTTACGATCTTCTTACATTTGTTGATGGCTCACTTCCCATCCCAAATGCACAGATTTTGGACAAAGACAATAACCAAATTCCCAACCCCAACCCCAACTTGAGATTGTGGCAGGACAAGACAGTCTTGTTCGCAATGCTATTATGGCATCAGTTGATGCTACAATCGCTCCCCTCATTACCCGTGTTTCCAGTGCCAAAGAAGCTTGGGATATTCTCCAAACAACTTATGCCAGCAAATCGCACTCAAGAATTTTTAGTTTGTGAGTTATTCTTGTAAATGTCAAACAAGACGTACATTCAATCAATGATTATATGAAAGAAATCAAGTCCATTGCAGATGATTTGGTTTGCAGTGGTTCACCCGTTAATAGTGAGGAAATTGTTATTAAGGTGTTGAGTGGTTTAGGTGTCGAGTACAAGGAGTTATCTGCAACAATAAGAACTCGTGATAATCCTATCACATTCGAAGAACTCTTTGATAAACTCTTTGCACAAGAGATGTTCATCAAATACTCAGAACCTAAAGTCGAAACACCAATGATCATTGCTCAATTTCATCAACATTCCACCAACAATGGTCCCAAGAATAGACAACCTAACTCTTCCAATCGTAAGAACACTACTCCATCTGGTTCCTACAACTTCCGTAACCAATTTTATACCCTGAATAACAATTCCTTCGCCGAGCAGAATACCACCAGAAGCAAAAACCAGCGTGTCCAATGTCGAATATTTGATAATTTTGGTCATATTGCAAAAGTCTGTAGGTCCAAATCACACAATGCTACTGAAGCATATGCTAATTTTGTCAACCGTCACTCTTACGCATTTGATTCCCCAAGCCCTTGGGTTGTTGATTCTGGAGCCTGTCATCATATTACAAACAACTTTCAATCTCTCCAGACTCCAACTGAGTTCTCTGGAATGGATGCAATAATTATTGGTGATGGTAAACGAATTCCTATTACTTATATTGGTCACACTACTTTCTCTTCTCCTAGTCTTGCAGCCAAATTTCTTTTAAAAGATGTTCTTTGCTCTCTATTTATAAAAAAAAAGTTGATTTTTGTTGCTCAATTTTGTAACAAAATCTAACTTCCATTGATTTTTTTCCTTATTCTTTTGTTGTGAAGGATTTGAGCATGGGGCATGTCTTCTTCAAGGCAAGAGTAATGGTGATCTCTATGAGTGGCCCGCGGACATGACCAAATCAGCCACACCTCGTCCTCAAGCACATTTTGTTGTATCAACACCTCCATCATTACTACAAGAGAACATGTCATAAGCGAGAGATTAAATCCCTAGCGAATTCACAAAATTCCTACCTAACATCATCTAGTGGTGGAGTTCTGGTTAAGTAATTTACAGCATTGACCTTTTCTGCTCCTCCGCTCACATGCTTCAATACCAACCCCAACTCGGTCCTCATCTGGGCCATCTCCTCACGAATCTCATGTGCAGAATTTGTAGTTGTATTATGAATGGCAAATGTGTTTCTCCCAGTATCTGTCCTCCTAGTGCTCCATGCTTTATTGTTGCGAGAGATCCTCTCTAGTTTTTCAGCAATCTATGCATATGTACAATCACCATATGAACCTCCGGCAATAGTGTCAAGTACTGCTTTATTGTTATCATCTTGTCCTCGATAGAAATATTCCTTCAGTGACTCATCATCAATACGGTGATTTGGGACACTTCTTACGAAAGCAGTGAATCTGTCCCACGAGATACTCACAGACTCTCCAGGTAATGCCACAAAATTGTTGACCTTATCTTTGTGATTGAGCTTCTTGGACACTGGATAGTACTTTGCTTTGAACACCTCAGCCAGTTGGTCCCATGTGAATATTGAGTTATACGGAAGCTCAGTGAACCATACTGCAGCATCACCTGTCAGTGACAGAGGGAACACTCGTAATCCAATTACATCCATATCCAAGTCTGGTCTACCTACACAACTTTTGCAAACCACCCTTAGCTTGGCCAAGTGAGCTTGTGGATTCTCCGATGGTGATCCTGAGAATAAGCCCCTTGCTGTAAGCATCTGCATCAAGCTACTAGTCACCACAAATGTGTGCCCTGGTGGTAGAGGGGGTAGGACAATAGGTCCGTCAGAGTCTGCTATATCATTGTTGCCCCGATAGTTGTCATGTTGTCGTGGGCCTGGTCGACCATGCACCCTCACTGCATCTCCCAATGGATTTTCAGCTAGACCTCGGTTTTCCTCACCCACTACTCTTGGCTGTTGTAACTCAACTGCATCACCAAGATTTACTCCGATAGGATTAACTGGAAGTCCTTGATTATTCATTTTTCTCAAAGTTCTGTTCAACTCTGGATCGTACGGAATAAGTGGTTCGCCTTGGCTCCGTATACTTGGCATACACTAGAGTCAAAATCTGAGAGAGACAAAAAGAAAAAGAAAAAGGTAAAATTAGGAAATATTTGACTAACGTTCAATAATGTAGTTAAAAATAAATCTAAAAGCCAAATTCCCTGGCAGCAGCGCCAAAATTTGATAAGCTCAAATTACACCTCTCTAAAGAAGTATAAGTGATCGTTATCAAGTAAAGAACCCAACTTGTAGGTTAGGGTCGATCCTACGAGGAAAATGGTTTAGACTTTACTTTAACCAACAATTATATTCAATTAGCCAAAGTACTTCCAGAAACGAGAAATAAAAATGGGGGGGTTTGTGAAACAAATTGTAAGAATTCAGTAAGTAATTAATAAACAAAAGTCAATTTCAGTTGTTATCAAGCTGAGAAAATTAACTAGGGTATACGTGTTCACCACAAGCTCATAACGCAGTAATTCTAGTAACCGCAATTTTTTCCTAGTGTATTATATGCAAAGTGATAAGTTAGGTATCTCTAAATCCTTGATCCGGCATCTAAAGAATTTCACTCCGCACCTTGATCCGGCTATGTGTGTATAATGTACTAACCCTTACCTTTACCTCATATTAGACATCATAATCGATGTTTGGCTTAGTTATTACTTCGCACCAATCGACACTAGCCTATTAGATAGTATCACACTAAATCTATGTTGATAATTCTTTTCTTGTTGATTACCTCCTTGATCCGGTAAGTAGCAACAAGGCGAGTTCTAACGCGTGCACTCGTTAAAAAGACTTTTAAACGAAAGAATTATCAATGCATGCAAAACACTATTCAAGAATTACTT
>JAJOOF010010365.1:0-22492 GCA_029582545.1 Solanum lignicaule | reverse complement strand
TGTCGATTGGTGCGAAGTAATAACTAAGCCAAACATCGATGTGATGTCTAATATGAGGTAAATGTAAGGGTTAGTAAGTTATACACACGTAGCCGGACCAAGGTGCGGGGTGAAATTCTCTAGATGCCGGACCAAGGATTTAGAGATACCTAACTTATCACTTTGCATATAGCACAGCAGGACAAGATTGCTATTACTAGGATTACTGTGTTATGAGCTTATGGGGAACACATCTACCCTAGTTGATTCCCTCATCTTGATTACAACCAAAATTGACTTTTGTTTACTAATTAATTACTGAATTCTTACAATTTGTTTCACAAAAATCCCCCCCTTTAATTACTTGTTTCTGGAAGTAATTTGACTAAACGAGTATAATTGTTGGTTCAAGTTAAATCTAGACCGTTTTCCTCGTGGGACCGACCCCAACCTACAAGTTGGGTTCTTTACTTGATAACGATCGCTTATGCTTCTTTAGGGAAGTGTAATTTGAGCGTATTAAATTTTGGCGCCGCTGTCGGGGATCTTGGCTTTTAGATTAATTTTAACTACATTATTGAACTTTGGTAAAATATTTCCTAATTTTACTTTTACTCTTTGTTTTTGTCTCTCACAGGTTCTGACTCCAGTGTATGCCAAGTACACGGAGCCAAGGTGAACCACTTACTCCTTACAATCTAGAGTTGAGCCGAACTTTGCGAAGAATGAACAATCAAGAAGTTCAAGTTAATCCTATCAGAGGTAACCTAGGTGATGAAGTTGAGTTGCAGCCTCCGAGGGTAGTTGGTGGAGACAAACAGGTTCTAGCTGAAAATCAATTGGGAGATGCAGTGAGGGTGCATGGCCCACCAGGCCCATGACTGTATGACAACTTTAGGGGTAACGTAAACATTGCTGACTCAGATGGACCTCTTGTCCTACCCCCTTTGCCTCCGGGGAACACATTTGTAGTGACCAGTAGCTTGATGCAGATGCTTACAACGAGGGGCTTGTTTTTGGGGTCGCCTTTGGAGGACCCACATGCTCACATAGCCAAGCTAAGGGTGGTTTGCAAAAGCTGTGTAGGTCGACCAGACTTGGGTATGGATGTTATCGGATTGCAAGTATTCCCTCTATCACTGACAGGCGATGCTGCTTTATGGTTCACTGACCTCCCTTATAACTCAATCTATTCATGAGAACAACTGAAGGATGTGTGCTTAGCAAGATATTATCCAGTGTCTAAGAAGCTCAATCACAAAGATAAGGTCAACAATTTTGTGGCATTATCTGGAGAATCTGTGAGTAGCTCTTAGGACAGATTCACTGCATTTGTAAGAGATGTTTCGAATCACCGTATTGATGATGAGTCGCGGAAGAAATATTTCTATCGAGGACAGGATGACAACAATAAAGCAGTGCTTGATACTATAGCTGGAGGATCATATGGTGAGTGCACATAAGCTCAGATTGCAGAAAAACTGGAGAAGATATCTCGCAACAATAAAGCATGGAGCACTCGGAGGTCGGATACTGGAAGAAACACATTTGCCGTTCATACTACAAACAACCAGTATGCAGATGAGATTTGTGAGGAGATGGCTCAGATGAGGATCGAGTTAGGGTTGGTATTGAAGCATGTGAGCAGAAGTGCGGAAAAGGTAAATGCTGTGAATTACTTGACTAGAACTCCACCACCAGTAGAAGAGTGTTATTATGAAGAGGATGCTTATGCGGTGAATGATCAGCCAGGGGGTTTCCGACCAAATGCCTAAGGATCCAACACGAATAATTGGCACCAAGGTAAAGGAAACCAAGGTCAGAACTATGGCAATTACAATCGAGAGGATCAATATGTTCGGGATGGGAACTTCAATGGCGACAACAACTACAACCGAAACAACTATGGCAACAGAAACGATCGGGTTGGACCTTATGTCCCCCCTCAAAATTGGGAATCTGGTACTAGGGAAGCTGGAGGCAATATGGCGCGTATTGAAGATATGATGGAGAAGATGATGAGAAGGTTTGATGCAACTGATGAGAATGTGAAGGAGATGAGAAATGACTTGTCTGGTATTGGTCAAAAAGTTGATGCCTATGCAGTGTCAATAAAGCATCTAGAGCAACAGATGACTCAATTGTCTACTACAGTGAACCCACGTCAACCTGGCACTCTTCCTAGCAACGCTATCCAAAATCCAAAGAATAATGGTCATTGTATGGCAGTTTCTACTCGATGGGGCAAGCGAACCATTGATCCATATATGCCGTCTGTGGTGGATGTTGAGATTAGAAAAGAAGATGATGTGGTAGAGGTTAGAGAAGAGTCTGAGAATGTGACAGGGAAAGAAATAGATATATCTTAGAAAGTGGCCCACATAGCTAGACCTCCACCACCTTTTCCGCAGAGGTTAGTGAAGAAGACTGAAGATGGTAAATATCGCCGATTTATTACTATGTTGAAGCAGCTTTCCATCAACGTCCCGTTGATAGAAGCTTTGGAGCAAATGCCTGGGTATGCGAAGTTTATGAAAGATATGGTGACAAAGAAAAGGTCTGTGAGTTTTGAAGATGATGATAGATTGCAACATTGTAGCGCTATTGCTACAAGGTCTCTTATGCAGAAGAATGAAGATCCTGGTGCTTTCACGATTCCATGTACTATATGGTTGTTACATTTTGCTAAGGCATTGTGTGATCTTGGTGCCAGCATCAACCTCATGCCATTATCTATTTATAAGAAGTTGGGTCTAGGGGATCCAAAACCTACTACGATGCGGTTACTTATAGCCGATCGAACCGTGAAAAGGCCCGTTGGTGTACTCCATGATGTGCTAGTGAAAGTGGAGTCATTTATCTTTCTGGCGGATTTTGTGATTCTTAACTGTGAGGTTGATTTTGAGGTTTCCGTCATCCTTGGGAGACCATTCCTTGCCACAGGGCGTGCATTGGTCGATATGGAGAAGGGCCAAATGAAGTTCAGACTAAATAATGAAGAAGCAAATTTCAATATTTGTAGGTCCATGAAGCAAAGTAGTGAGCTCCAAACGGTATCTACTATAACTTACAGAGTTGAAGATGGAACAGAAGTGCAAATTGAAGAGCGACTCGGTGTTGAGGCACTAGCAGCAGTTATGATGAACTTTGATAGTGATGGAATTGAAAAGTACAATGAGTTGGTAGCTGCATTCGATAGGTGCGAATATAAGTCAAAGCCAAAGAAGTATGAGTTAGACATGAAGAATCGCGAGTCTCCACTTGCGAGACCATCTATTGTGGAGGCACCAAATTGGAGCTTAAGGCTCTACCATAGCATTTGAGGTATGTATTCTTGGGTAGAGATAATATTTTGCCGGACATCATTGCGGCAGATTTGAATGCGAGACAAGTAGAGTGCTTGGTGACTGTGTTAAAGAGGTTCAAGCGAGCAATTGGGCGGACTATTGCTGATATTATTGGGATTCCTCCCGGTATTTGTTCCCACAAAATCCAACTCATGCCAGATCACAAACCTAGTATTGAGCACCAAAGAAGATTAAATCCACCTATGCAAGAGGTAGTTAAAAAGGAGATCATCAAGTGGTTGGATACTGGAGTTATCTATCCCATTGCAGATAGTAGTTGGGTATGTCCTGTTCAATGTGTGGCCAAGAAAGGTAGGATTACTGTGGTTCCTAACAAGAGAAATGAGCTTGTTCCGATGCGGCCCGTGACTGGATGGAGAGTTTGGATGGACTACCGGAAGCTAAATGCTTGGACAGAAAAAGACCATTTCCCTATGCCATTCATGGATCAGATGTTGGATAGACTTGCTGGTAAGGGTTGGTATTGTTTTCTTGATGGTTATTCGGGCTACAACTAGATTTCTATAGCTCCAGAGGACCAAGAGAAGACCACCTTCACGCAGTATCACTACCAAAGACAACAATCCTTACATTCTCATTCTCAAGATTCAAGGCTATTCCTTTCACACCGCTGGCAAATTCAACCATTTCCCTAGCTTGAATCTCGTTCAATCTATAAACACGTAGGGACTTTCGCCTTCAAACGGATGCCTTTTGGGTTGTGCAATGCTCCAGCGACCTTCCAGCCTTGTATGATGTCGATATTTTCTGATATGGTGAAGGACACTATTCAAGTGTTCATGGATGATTTCTCTGTGGTAGGTGACTCTTTTGATTGATGTATGGATCATCTGGTTGAGGTGCTTAAAAGGTGTGAAGACTGCAATCTGGTGCTAAATTGGGAGAAGTGCCACTTTATGGTGAAAAAAGGGATAGTTCTGGGGCATCCGATTTCTGAGAAGGGCATTGAGGTAGATAAAGAGAAAGTTGAGGTGATAGAAAAACTTCCTCCACCTATCTCTGTAAAAGATGTTAGGAGTTTTCTTGGGCATGCCGGTTTTTATAGGAGGTTCATCAAAGATTTCTCCACAATTGCACATCCTTTGTGCAAACTGCTCGAAAAGGAGTATAAGTTTGATTATGATGATGCTTGTCTAAGAGCATTTGGAGAGTTGAAGGAGAAGCTGGTTACTGCACCTATCATTATTACACCGGATTGGGGACAACCGTTTGAGGTAATGTGCGATGCGAGTGGAGTGGCGCTTGGTGTAGTATTAGGACAGAGGCGAGAGAAAATTCTCCATCCTATTTACTATGCTAGCAAAGCTCTAAATGTGGCCCAAAAGTATTATACTGTGACTGAACAAGAGCTTCTTGCGGTGGTTTTCGCATTCAAAAAATTTCAATCCTACCTTCTTGGTACTAAGATCATAATGCATACTGACTATTCTGCGTTTAGGTATTTGATGGGAAAGAAGGATGCAAAACCGAGGCTGATTAAATGGGTCTTGTTGCTGCAAGAATTTGATTTTGTGGTAAAAGATAGAAAGGGGACTGAAAATCAAGTTGCCGATCACTTGTCCAGATTAGAGGAAGAGCCTGTGCTTAAGCTTGGTGATAAGGCTGAAATTAATGATACTTTTCTAGATGAACTGGTATTGGCTGCTTCTCATGATCTGATTCCTTGGTTCGCAGACTTTGCTAATTATTTGGAAAGCGATTTGATGCCCCCAGACTTGTCTTTTCACCAAAGGAAAAAGTTTATGTATGATGTGAAGAAATTCTTTTGGGATGAGCCTTACTTATATCGTAGTTGTGCTAATGGGATTATTCGTCGCTGTGTGCCCGAGGTTGAGATGTTGAGTGTACTTGAAGCATGCCATTCATCGCCTGTTGGTGGACATCATAGTGGTATTCGGACTGCGCATAAGATTTTGCAGTATGGGTACTACTGGCCTACCATCCACCAAGATGCTCATGATTTCGCAAAGTCTTGTGATCGTTGCCAAAGAGAAGGAGGGATTTCAAAGAGGCAAGAGCTTCCCATGAATCCTATATTGGTGATAGAGTTGTTTGATGTATGGGGCATTGATTTTATGGGTCCATTTGTTAGTTCACATGGGATGAAGTATATTCTTGTTGCAGTTGATTATGTATCGAAATGGGTGGAAGCAGTTGCGCTCCCCAACAATGAAGGTAAAAGTGTCACCGCATTTTTGAAAAAAAACATTTTCTCCAGATTTGGTACACCTAGAGCGATTATCAGTGATGGAGGTTCCACTTTTGTAATAGGTTGTTCAAGGCGCTACTTGAGAAATATGGTGTCCGCCACAATGTAGCCACTCCTTACCATCCGCAGACTAGTGGGCAGGTTGAAGTATCCAATAGAGAGATAAAACAGATTCTGGCAAAGACTATGAATGCTAATAGAATGGATTGGTCAATGAAGCTCGATGATGCTCTATGGGCCTATCACACTGCATAGAAGACTTCCATAAGTATGTCTCCTTACCAATTTGTATATGGGAAGTCCTGCCACTTACCGGTAGAGCTAGAGCATAAGGCTTTGTGGGTGATGAAGAAGCTAAATTTGGATTGGGGCGCCGCATCTAATCAAAGAATGAATGAATTGAATATGCTTGA
The DNA here is from genome assembly GCA_029582545.1 of Solanum lignicaule. Taxonomy (NCBI): domain Eukaryota; kingdom Viridiplantae; phylum Streptophyta; class Magnoliopsida; order Solanales; family Solanaceae; genus Solanum; species Solanum lignicaule. Next base: position 16,523 of record JAJOOF010010365.1, on the reverse strand, counting down.
TGAGTTTAGCTTAAAAGCTTATGAAAGTTCAGCCTTGTACAAAGAGAAGATGAAAAGGTATCATGATCAAAGAATTGAAAAGCGAGAATTTGTGGTGGGTGATCTTGTGCTTCTATTCAATTCTAGGTTGCGCTTGTTTTCGAGCAAGCTCAAATCCAAATGGACCGGGCCTCTTTTGCTCACAAAAGTGCTTCCCTATGGAGCGGTTGTGCTTGAGAACAGTGAAGAAACAAGATTCGTGTTTAACGGGCAAAGGATCAAGATCTATCTGGGAAGCGCAGAAAGTGTGCAAGAAGTTGTTGAGGCCTATCATCTTGATGAAGTATGAGTAATCAAGAGGCCTGCGTCGTGCCGCGACGTTAAATCAAGCGCTGCTTGGGAGGCAACCCATGATGTACAATCTAGCCAACGATAGGTCTTTGTTTTCATCTAGTAGTTTTCTTTGTTCAATTGCGTCTCTGTATCAATTTAGATAGGTGTTTTAGTTTTGTACTAGTGTTGGCTAGAACTAGCATAGGGTCCGTGTCGAAATAGTGTCCAGAAAATACAAAAAGAATGGCCTAATGGTTGCTACATTTGCAGGGGCTAAAAAATAAATTATGCAGAAAAAGGTCTGGTGCAGAGGTCTACGGACCCCATCGACGGTTCGTGGTTTAATCCACAGACCGTAAATGGTGTCCGTAGATCCCAGGTAAGTTCTGATATTTTCCAAGTTAGAATGTCATTTACGGTCCCAATCTACGGACCATAGATCGATCCACGGACTGTAGACGGGGTCTCGTGGATCCAAACCCTAATTCTGTCTGACCCGACCCGGACCCCCCTATTTAAAATTCCCCTAATTTGAAATCATTTCCACTTCCCTCTATTCACTCTCCAACCGTTTGAAACACTTCAACTCCCCTAAAATCACTCCATAACTCCCCCATAAAATCATCCCTTCCATTCCCCCATAATCTCCACAATTCCTTTTCATTCTGAATACTAATCATTCCATATTCCACAAAAAGGGTCTGGTGTTTGGGTTAGTAACAAAGAGGTGATTTTTGGTCTTGCAAGCATCTGTCATCACACAATCACCCCAATCCCATTGCTGTAAGGTAATCGACTTTCTCCTCACTTTGATTTTCGATTCATTGATAGAATATAGAAAGTCAGGGATTGGGTCTTGACCTTGGGTAATTGTTAAATGAAATTGCATGCTAAAATTGGAAGTTACAATACCCTTGAAACAATAGATAGTGATTGTGTTGCCTTGTTGTATGTGATTATAAGTCTAAATGTAAGTTTCGACTTAGGGTTCCACAGTTTGCCTTAAATAATTGTTAAAATGATTAATCGGAATCCTAAGAATGACAAACTAGCATGATTAAGTGTTGAAATGCATGATTAGACTAGGACCCTGTTGAAAATGGTCAAACATGTGAGATTGAAAGTAAAGTTTGTCTAAAACCTGGCACAGATCCCATCCACGAGTCCCCATTCACGAACCGTAGATTAATCTACGGATCATAGACAAGGTCCGTAGATGGAAGCACTTGAAAAGTTCACCAAGTGTAAAACCACGGATGTGGACTACGGTCCGTAGATCAATCTACGTACCGGTCTGTACAACCGTGGTTTCCTTCTGCGACCACTATTATTGGTCCTCTGATCCACGGAAGGGATCCACGGACCGTAGATCAGTCTACGGACCATAGATATCCACCATAGATGACCACTATAGCCACTGTCTGAAATATTTGTTAGTCTTTGTTGGTGTTCGTTTTTAGTTCTAAAATTATTTCGAGTGTGTTGTTAGTTAGTCTTGATACTAATAACTCTTCCACAAGTTTGATGGCACCCAAGAAGCTATATATATATGAAAAGCTTTTAAAACAGTAGATAATAACTCAAATTTACATAAAAATGCATCAATAAACTCTCTACTCTTATATGAAAGATTCTCTAACCGACAACCATCACTATGAGCTACGTGATGATACAACGTCTCGCCAACATTGCGAGAACTGTCCTATACCTTGTCAGAGTATAAGACATCCTCAACTAAGTGGATCCACTAAGCTATGCTTAAAAGAATAAGGAATTATCTAAAAAGTATGGTCCTTTACCCATGTTGGCATACATGGTTTATGAGGATTTTGAGTTGTCTGAACTCATCCCATATTGGTGCTCAATACTAATCCCAATAATATATATAACTTATGCTCATATGATTAAAAACATAACTAATCCTCAACTTGAGGTTATTACTCAAAAGGTTCTCTTAAAAGAGATAATGCTTAAAAACTCCTCATGAACTCATTTAGAAATCAAGGTTTCCTCTTGTTTTAAATGTAAAAGTGCTACATACTTGGGAATACTTAGTCCCCTCATACTCATTTTGAAATAAGAACTCAAATCTCCTCATTCTCATACTCATTTACTCAAGTCCTAAAATAAGTTATAAACAATTGTAGAAGACTTCTGAAAATGACTCAAAAGGACTCTCTTGAACTTAATCTTAACTTTACCTTGAATTTGAAATATGAATTCAAGAATTATGATTAGGATATATAGGATGAAGTTTTAGATAGTTATAATTAAGAAAAGAGCGAAGAAACGATTTAAAGGAACTTAAACGAAATAAAAGACATAAGAGAAACGGGGCAGGTGACCCTAGCGCATTACTAGTCTAGGGAGGCTACCCCTAAACTTCAGAACCCCATTCCTAGCGCACTGCAGGCACGGAGCGCCATCCCCCTTGAGCCTCACTGGCGCGCCGCCCCACCCTATGCCCTGAAAGTCTGACAAATTTTTCTTGTTCAATTCAAGGTCTAACTCATCTAGAATCGAACGATTTCCTCCCAAACTCATTTGGATTCTTAAACCCAACATAATTACAACGAAATCCACTCAAAACCCACCAAGAAAAACACTCACTCGCAAGACCCTCACCTCAAGAACTCAACGAAACTCCATTATTAAAGAATGAAGCACAAAACCTCAAGAACTCAACAAGAGCCTCAATTTACTCAATCTCATGAACGAATTCATAAAGGAAACTCATGATTGGTGTTAGGGTAAACAAACCCATCACTATGAAAACTTACATACCTCGAAAGAATCAAGTTCTTGGCGAAAATCCTCAAAGCTTGCAAGAAACTTGAACGTTCTTTTTTTTTCTCCTCTTGAACTTCTCTCTAAACAAACCCTAAGCTATTTTGGAATGACTAAAACTGATTCCAATCAGTTTACACCCCTAAAAGAGTGAAAAACGTTTGGGCTTAGTGGGGTAAGGAAAAGACCAAAATGCCCCTCATTAAAATGGATGAATTGCCTTAACTAGAAAGGCTGCACTCAAATAGTCATATCTCATTCATCTGAACTCAGAATTTAGCAAAATCGGTGGCGTCGGAAAGAGGAATCAATGATCTTCAATTTCATATCTCATGGGTCACCTAACTCATTATATGCTGAAATTTATGGTCGTTTGAAGTTGACCCAAAACTCACAGTTGAAGAGTAACTTGTACCAATCTCAATTTAGCTCTTTCTAATTTATCTCTTTCTAATTTTGGCTCTTTCTAAGACTGAGTTGCTACAATATCTCCCCCTTGGGAATATTCTTCCTCGAATGAGATCACTCTAAATAGAAATGAGGGTGGAAAAATCAACACCCAACTCAAACACCCAACATGCAATTTAACACAACATAGTCTTTCAATTTAAAGAGTACCAAGAAAAGAATTAGTACCTTAGTTTAGAATATTTCCGGAAGCAAAGAGATGTGTGTATTTCTTCTTCTTATCCTCCTCAGCCTCCCAAGTAGCTTCCTCAACAAATTGATTCCTCCATAATACCTTGATTGATGCAACCTCCTTGGTTCTCAACTTGCGAACCTTATGATCAAGAATCTGAACGGGTATCTCCTCATAAGATAGGCTGTCCTTAATACCAATATTCTCAATAGGTATAATAAGTGACGGATCGCCCATACACTTCTTCAACATAAAAGTGTGAAACACTAGATGGACAGCTGCTACCTCTGACGCTAGCTCCAACTCATAAGCTATATTGTCAAGTCTCTTGTATATCTTGTAAGGACCAATATACCGGGGACTGAGCTTCCCCTTCTTACCAAATCTCATAACACCCTTCATGGGTGAAACCTTCAAGTAAACCCAATCATCCAACTCAAACTCTTAGTCTCTTCTCCTAACATTTGTATAGGATTTCTGACAACTTTGCGCTGCTTTCAACCTTTCTTGAATGGTCTTCACTCTCTCCATAGCTTGATGAACCAAGTATGGTCCTATCAACCCAGCTTCACCAACCTCAAACCACCCAATAGGAGACCTACATCTTCTCCCATAAAGGGCCTCATAAGGAGCCATCTAGATGCTGAAGTGATAACTGTTGTTGTAAGCAGCCTCTATGAGAGGTAAGTGATCATCCCAATTACCTTTGAAATCGATCACACAAGCCCTCAACATATCCTCTAAAGTATGAATAGTATGCTCTGCTTGACCATCAGTCTGGGATGGAAAGCGGTACTAAGGTTCACCTTTGAACCCAAACCTTTCTAGAAGGACTTCCAAAATTATGCGGTAAATTATGCACCTCTATCTAAAATGATAGCCACAAGAAACCCATGAAGTCTGGCTATCTCTTGAATATATAATCTGGCATAATCTTCTACTGAATAGGTAGTCTTTACCGGTAAGAAATTGACTGATTTAGTCATCCGATCTACAATCACCCAAATCGAATTATGCTACCTGCGAGATCGCGGCAAACCAATAATGAAATCCATATTGATCATTTCCAACTTCCATTCTGAAATATCTATATTCTGAGCCATACCACTGGGACTTTGCTGCTCTACCTTGACTTATTTGCAATTTAAACACTTAGACACGAAATCTGCAATACACCTCTTCATGCTACTCCACCAATAGACTTCTCTCAAGTCATGATAAATCTTTGTGGAACCGGGATGGATTGAATATCTGGAACTATGAGCTTCCTCCATGATCATCTCTTGGAGCTCATCCACCTTTGACACACACAATCTACCTTGATACTTTAACACACTATCTCCCCCTTGTTCAAAAGTCATCACTTTCTACTTATGAACATTTTTCTTCAATTCAAGCAAAACAGGGTCTTGGTCTTGTTTCTCTTTCACTTCGGACACTAGTGATGATTCAACCCCATTCATAACCACCACTCCACCTTCATTAGAATCCAATAACCGGACTCCCAATCGTGAAAGTCTGTGCACATCTTTGGCCAATTCTTTCATGCCTTACTCCACATGGGCAGTACTACCCATAGATGACCTGATCAAGGCATTATCAACAAAATTAGCCTTACCTGGGTGATAGAGGATACTCATGTGATAATCCTTGAGTAACTCTAACCACATCATCTGTTTGAGATTAAGCTCTTTCGGATTGAAAACACACTGAAGACTTGTGATCGGTGAACACATTTACATGAACACCATAGAGGTAGTGACACCATGTTTTCAAGGAAAATACTACTGTTGCCATCTCGAGATCATGGGTTGGGTAATTCTTCTCGTGAATCTTAAGTTGTCTGGAGGCATAAGCTATACATTTTCAATTCTGCATCAATACACAACCAAGTCTAACTCTAGACGCATTACAATACACAACAAAGATTTAGGTACCCTCCGATAGGGTCAATACTGGGCAGTAGTTAACCGGGTTTTCAATTCCTAGAAGCTTTTCTCACAAGCTTGAGACCATTGAAACTTTACTGTTTATGAGTCAACTTAGTCAACGGGGATGAAATAGATGAAAACCCCTTGACAAGCCTTCTATAATAACTAGCCAATCCTAAGAAACTTCTTATATCTGTTGGAGATGTGGCGCTAGGCCAGTTCTGCATAGCTTCAATCTTTTGAGTGTCAACTCGGATCCCTTCACCAGAAATAATGTGGCCTAAGAACGCCACAGACTCAAGCCAAAACTCACACTTGGAAAATTTAACATACAACTCTCTATCATTGAGAGTTTGGAGAACTATTTTGAGATTACTAGCATGATCCTCCTCATTCGTCGAATAAATTAGAATGTCATCAATAAACACGATAACAAACATGTCAAGATGTGGCTTAAATACTCTGTTCATAAGATCCATGAATGCTGCATGAGCATTAGTCAAGCCAAAAGATATAACAAAAAACTCATAATGACCATAACGGGTCATAAATGTTGTCTTCGAGATGTCACTCTCTCTTACTCTATACTGATGATAGCCAGATCAGAGGTCTATCTTAGAAAAGAAAGTGGCACCCTGAAGTTGATAAAATAGATCATCAATTCTCGGAAGGGGATACTTATTTTTTATGGTGACTTTGTTTAACTGGCGGTAATTAATACACATCCTGAGAGAACAATGATTCTTCCTCACAAATAAGACCAGAGAGCCCCAAGGTGAGGCAATGGGTCGAATAAAACCAATATCAAGAAAGTATTTCAATTGCTCTTTTAACTGTTTCAACTCAGCTGAAGCCATTCTATATGGCGGAATAGAGATAGGTCGAGTATTAGGAAGAATATCTATGCCGAAGTCTATTTATCTCTTAGAAGGGACTCCGGGAAGATTATCTGGAAAGACCTCTAGAAACTCACTCATAACTAGAACTGACTGAATATGTGGTGTCTCAATACTAGAGTCATTAACTTGAACTACGTGATAGATGCACCTCATAGAGACTAACTTTCTGGCCTTGAGGTACGAAATGAAACGACCCTTAGGCATTGCTAAACTACTCATCTACTCTAAAACAGGCTCATTAGGAAACTTGAACTTAACTAAACGAGTTCTACAATCAACTGAGGCATAACAAGCATGAAGCCAATCCATACCTAGAATAACATCAAAGTCCACCATGTCTAACTCGACTAAGTCATCCATGGTGTCTTTGTGATTGACAGAGATGACATAATCACGATAAACTCTTTCGGCTAGAATACACTCATCAACATGTGTGAAAACACTGAAGGGCTCAAAAAGTCGCTCAGGAAGAATATCAAACCTCCTAGCAATATACATAGTCACAAAAGATAGACTCTCACCTGGATCAAGTAATGCATACACATCAAAAGTAAAGACTTTGATCATACCAGTGACAACATTTGGAGAATTCTCATGCTCTTGGCGACTGGTGATAACATATAGACGGTTTTCTTCTATGCCTTTCCCTGAAGTAGCTCCTCTAGGTGCAGCCTTGTCTGGCAAAGCCGCTGAAGAAGATTGGGCATTATTGCCTCCATTACCATTACCCTGCTCTTTGGGCACTCTCTAATGAAGTGACCTGTCTGACCATACTTGAAACAACCCGTGGAGCCATTACGACACGCTCCTGTGTGGTTCCTACCACCCTTAGCACATGTAGAAGTCCAGTTGGCCCCTTGTGCTACGCTACCCTGATATTGAGTAGGTCGAGCTCTGAAGTTCTACAAATTCTGATTCATGATCTCACCTTTTTTCTTTGGTGCAGCTGCACTAGCATATGATGGAGCAAGTCCTATTGGACTTTGTTGGAAATATAACTGGTTCACATTTCCGATCTTCTGCTGTGCGGACTCATTATCTGTTGTCTTAGCCTTCTTGCTACGTAAATCTTCCCTATCTCTCAACTTGTCTTCCTCAACCTATTGCACATGGATCATAAGCCTTGCTATATCCATGTCCCTTATTAACAGAGCAGCCTTACCGTCTTTGCTTGACAAGCAGGACAATCTAGACACAAATAGGTTTATCCTGTTCCTCAAATCAGTAACCATCTCCGGAGCATAACAGGATAGTTGAGTGAACTTAAGGTGGCTATACTCATGCACACTTATGGACTCCTGTTTAAGAGTGATAAATTCTCTTACCTTTGCCTCTCTCATCTCACTGGGAAAGAAATGCCCCATGAAGGCACTTTCAAACACATCCTAGCTCACAATTGGTGCCCCTTCATCCGTGCTCTTCTTTAATTGGTCGTACCAAATTCTAGCAACACCCTTTAGTTGGTATGAAGCTAACTCCACACGCTCAACATCAACAACGTGCATAACCTCAAACACCTTCTGCAGCTCTTCCACAAAGTTTTACGGATCCTTAGTGACATTTGAACCTGTGAATTCTGGAGGATTTATTCTCAAGAACTAACAGATCCTGGATGTATCAGCCACATCCTGTCGAACCACTATTTGTTTACCAGCTTGATTGGCCACGACTTGACTCAACATCCGGATAGCATCCCATAACTCAACATTGATGATTTCTCCTTGAGGGGGTTGCACTCTAGGTGCATTGGGTACCCCTTGATCTTGAGGATCCATATTTCTCCTTGCAGGACGACCTCGAACAACTCTTCATGGAGGCATGATCTGAAAAGATACGCGCAAGCATGAATTCGGAAAAAACTTTTATAGAGTTGAACTCTATCGCACGAAACTAGTAAGAAGGAAGGGAATTGTTTCCTAAATGTTGTAGCCTTCTAATTATAGATGTGGCAAACTTTACACTGACAACAAGTCTCTACATACACGACTTCATAGACACCCTAGGACTCTTGAACTCTGTGTTTTGATACCAAGTTTATCACTCCCCGAGTCTACACCCTGGACGTGGACAGCACTCAGGAACCAACGCTGGCCCCTAAGCGAACCCTTGGCGTGGCTTATTACTTAGCGGAAGACTTACTCAAGTCAAATAGGAACCTCAAATGCAAAACTCAACTCATAAAGTCTCATTAATAATTTAGTTTAACTCAAAATACTCAATAACATACTGTTGAACTCAAGTCTTTAAAACATCATAAATGAGATGAAAAAAAAGACGTCCCAACTACTACTATCTATTAAGCCTATAAATACTATGATGGAAGTCGGGACAAGACCCATGACAGATGGAATACGACTAGATCAACATAGTGCCGATTGATGATCATGAATACCTGTATTTGCATCATGAAATGATGCCGGCCAAATGGCGTCACTATATTGAATGTACGAGCATGTAAGGGGAACACTAAACATTGAGATACACTGCTAAACTAATAAAAAGTAGAACATACTCACCTCGACTCATCTCAACTCAACTCAATACAAATGCAACAATAAAGATGCAATATATCTATATCTATACTACTTTAAAAGCATGAACTCACTAACTTGAATGTTAAATTACTATAATACCCCCAACTTAAAACACCCATTTTAGTAAATATGTTTATTTTTTTATTATATTTATTTATTTGTTCTATATCATATTAAAAGCTGACACCTTTTAATATTGAGGGGTAATGATTTTTCCGAAGGGTTGTAGCTTTTTGATAGAGTTGTAACTTTTTCGATGAGTTATGACATTTCCAAAAAGTTGTAAATTTTCTGAAGGATTGTGACTTATCTGATAAGGCCCAATAAGCACCTTTTCATACTATCCGTTGTTGTCTATAAATATGGGGGTTTTCTCACACTTTGAATTTTGTACGTTTTCTATTCTTCTTCTTAACACAAGGAAGATTGTGATAGTAGTTCAATTATGCAACGACAATATTTTATGTGGCTAAATTAAATAGATCAACATAAATTGATGCAACAAGGAGAATGGAATAACTCAACTTCAAACGAGAAGACTATCTAGATAAGTAATATGTACTCATTTTCATAGCCATAAATATATTTTTGCAACAACTTCAACTTTACAAGAAGTTCAATGATTTTATGTTGCACAAACTACAACTTGGTGTTCAAGTTGTGAAAAGTCTCAAACTGTTGGAGAAAAAGGATTTGATCAAACACTTGTTTGAAGAGTCCAAATATGTACTCATTTTCATTACCATAAATATATTTTTGAAACAACTTCTACTTGACAAGAAGTTCAATGATTTTCTGTTGCACAAACTACAACTTGGTGTTCAAGCTGTGAAAAGTCTCAAACTGTTGAAGAAAAAAGATTTGATCAAAACCTTGTTTCCAATTTATAAGTATTCCTCCGTTTCCAATTTATTTGTTGTACTTTTATTTATATTCTGTTTAATATAAATATTTTTTTTTCTTGGTTGTTGGGGGTGCATCTTTAAGACCACAAATGTAAAAGACATTTTTATATATTATACATATCCTTAAATTAAAAGTCTTCTTTATTAGTTAAAATTTCATATCAAATTTAAATTAGACAAATCTATATGTCTTTTTTATCTTCTATACTAACTTAAAAGAATGAACTACATAACTTAAATGATAAATTATTATAATACCACCAACTTAAAACACCAAATATAGTATATCTTATACAAAAATATATTTTATTTAATTTATTTATATTATATTATGTTAAAAACAGGCACCTTTTCACATTGAAGGGTTGTGACATTTCCAAAGAGTTATAACTTATTCGATGAGTTGTGACCATTTCGAAGGGTTGTGACTTTTCTATAGGGTTGCGACTTTTCCTAAGAGTTGTGACTTTTCTGAAGGGTTGTGACATTTCCAAACAGTTATGACTTTTCCGATGAGTTGTGATCTTTTTGAAGTGTTGTGACTTTTCTAAAAGGTTGTGACACTTTTTTTATAACAATAAGAATTTTTTTATGCAATACCCTTTGTTGGCTATAAAAAGAGGGGTTTCCTCAAAATTTTAAACTATAATTTTTTGAAGTTTTCATTGTTCTTCTTCTTCTTAGAACATCCAAATTAGTATATCTTCTATATTTTATATATTTACTTATTTATTTATGTTAAATTATATTAAAAGAAGACACCATTTCACACTGATTGGTTACGACTTTTCCAAAGAGTTTTTACTTTTCTGATGAGTTGTGACTTTTATGATAGAAACAATACGCACATTCTCATACTACCCTTTGTTACCTATATATGAAGGGGCTTCTTCACATTTTTAAACTATGGTTTTTTTTATGTTTTCTACTCTTCTATTCTTAAATACTCATGTTTGATTTTCAGACATTGACAATCTCAAAGTTCAATGAAATTTGAACATTCCCTAACATCAATGATAATTAATAGAATACACAAACTAAAACTATCCAATTTAGTATATCTTTTATATTTTACATCAATATTTATTTATATTATATTATATTAAAAGTAAGAATTCCAACAATACAATAATAACAAATTAATGCACTATGAGGGAGGGAGGGGAAAGTATTTAAGAGGATGTGTAACTAAAATATTTTAAAAGTGACTAACTTTCAGTAGTAATCATAAGAAAGCTTACATCCACTATTCATAGGAACTTATAATTTATCATTCATTTTATAATTGTTTACATAATTTTTTAATTTAATAATATTCACATTATTATTGATGAAATGCATGGTTTGATATTCACTGTAACGACCCTCTTAGTCGTTTATGAATTTTAATCATTATTTTTTTATTAACCCTTTTTAGTAGCTTTTATAAATAATTTATGACCTATAAGAATGAGTGATATGATTTTCAGAGTTAATAAAATATTATTTTGTTGCTACTAAAAATAGAAAAGGAAAATTAAAAAATTAAAAGAGGAGTAAAAGGACAGATATTGCTGGCTGTTGTGAATAGCAGCAGTTCGCGCAGAGGGAGAAAAATAGAAAAAAAGAAAGGGTTTGGGCAAGAACTTACCTCGAGTTGCGGCGTCCCACGAGAGTGACCATATTCAGGTAAAAACCTCAAATTTGAACTCTTTAATCCCATAATGAATTGTATATTCATGAATTAATGAATGTGTTGTCACTTGGAGGGGAAGGAGTATTATATTGATTTTTAGAATGTATTTTTCTTTCAATTAATGTTGTTGTACGTGGGCTTGGGAATTTGGGGTACAAGTTTTAGTGGGGTATTCATGTGAGGTAGGTCAGGGAGGTAAGGAATTGGATGTTGGGCAACATGTTACAGTGGGGGAAGAGAAAGTATTGTCCTCGATTATTAATTAATGAGGAGATGACCATTTTCATAACATTGCACAATTCACAACAACACAATCATGATACAACATCAACAATGATTCAACAAGCCTTTCAAGCCATTCTCAACACATCACACACAAACGCTTAATCGCATTGCCTTTTATTACCCTTTTTTCATCATTAGAATTAATCAATGTGGACAAGTCAACCCATCATCAAGTCTCATCACCCAAACACATATTACAAGGAAATACACGAATTTCATACACTTAACAAGGGTTTAGAAATCCACTTGCCTCAAATAGTCGAACAATCACTCCGGACTTCAGTCTTCCCCTTTCATTGGGCTCCAAATCAATACAATCTATCGAAACAAATTATCAATAAGATTTTGAAATTAACAACACCAACATTACTATGTGTTTAGCCTTGAACCAACAATTCACCCAAATTTATAATCAAGTTCGTAAATCTTGATGTCAATCAACATTTCAACTATCATATTTTCTAAGTTTCAAGTCTAGGGTTAAGTCCCAATTTTCCCAATATCATAATTCAAATGGTATTTACATAATATCATACTTCTAATATTTAACTACTTCAATATATTAAAACGTGAGTCATAATATGATAACTAAAGAAAATCTCAAACAACGGAGCCACATTAAAATTTCGGTGGCATTTTATTGTAACGGTTGAGTTTTAGGCTGACTTGTCTTGGTGGGATAAGACGAGTGCTATCACGTCCATTTTTAGGTCGTGACAAAATGGTATCAGAGTGTTTCGATTTGAATTGGATTCATGGGTTAGTATGTGTCTTAGTAATCACTCTTGATATATGGATCTGCTAAAGTTGATTCGAAAGTTCAGTAATTTGTAGTTGATCTTAATGGGATGGTCTTAAGGACGAGCTCACTAGGAGAGATGAACACCAGTCTAAAAGATCATTTCTCAGGCTTTTGGTAATGTCGGTTATTCTTCCATCTCCGTCTTTATGTTCGAGGACGAACATGATTTTTAGTGGTGGATAATATAACGACCCTCTTAGTCGTTTATGTATTATAATCATTATTTTTATATTAACCCTTTTTAGTAGCTTTTATAAATAATTTATGACTTATAAGAATGAGTGATATGTTTTCATATTTAATAAGAGATTATTTTGTTGCTACTAATAATAGAAAAGGAAAAAAAACAAAAAAAAAATTAAAAGAGGAATAAAAGGGCAAATATTGCTGGCTGTTGTGAACAACAACAGTTCGCGCAGAGGGAAAAAAATAGAGAAAAAGAAAGGGTTTGGGCGAGAACTTACCTCGAGTTGTGGCGTCCCATGAGAGTGACCATATTCAGGTAAGAGCCTCAAATTTGAACTCTTTAATCCCATAATGAATTGTATATTCATGAATTAATGAATGTGTTGTCACTTGGAGGGGAAGGAGTATTATATTGGTTTTTAGAATGTATTGTTCTTTCAATTAATGTTGTTGTACGTGGGCTTGGGAATTTGGGGTACAAGTTTTAGTGGGGTATTCATGTGAGGTAGGTCAGGGACGTAAGGAATTGGATGTTGGGGAACATGTTACAGTGGGGGAAGAGATAGTATTGTCCTCGATTGTTAATTAATGAGGTGCTAATGATTACTATTTCAAAGAAGGCATAAGTTTTGTATATAGTTAAACATAAATTGACACCACAGACATTTTAATGTGGCTCCATTGTTTGAGATTTTCTTTAGTTATCATTATATGACTCACATTTTAATATATTGAAGTAGTTAAATATTAGAAGTATGGTATTATATAAATACCATTCAAATTATGATATTGGGAAAATTGGGACTTAACCCTAGACTTGAAACTTGGAAAATATGATAGTTGAAATGTTGATTGACATCAAGATTTACGAACTTGATTATAAATTTGGGTGAATTGTTGGTTCAAGGACACATAGTAATGTTGGTGTTGTTAATTTCAAAATCTTATTGGTAATTTGTTTGGATAGATTGTATTGATTTGGAGCCCAATGAAAAGGGAAGACTCAAGTCCCGGAGTGATTGTTCGACTATTTGAGGCAAGTTGATTTCTAAACCCTTGTTAAATGTATGGAATTCATGTATTTCCTTGTAATATGTGTTTGGGTGATGAGACTTGGTGATGGGTTGACTTGTCCACATTGGTTAATTCTAATGATGAAAAAGGGAATGTGAGTAAGTGTTTGTGTGTGATGTGTTGAGAATGGCTTGAAAGGCTTGTTGAATCATTGTTGATGTTGTATCATGATTGTGTTGTTGTGAATTGTGCAATGTTATGAAAATGGTCATCTCCTAATTATTTGTGTGAACATATCATTTGGATTGTTCTGAGACATGGTTGTGACAAGTGTTATGTGAATTGAGAAAGAATAAGAAATTAAAGAGGATGTACCATTTTGAGGGACGTATCACGCGCCGCGATGGATACTATATATCGAGGGACGTATTGCAAGCCGCGATGGATACTATTATCGAGGGACGTGTCGTCCGCCGCGATAGATGCATGGAAAGATATGTCCCCCATAGGTCCCGGACTGAGAGACATCGGGTGTGTATCATTAGGTCAGAATGCATCACTATACTTGACATTGCATTCCATTGCATTGCACATATTTATCATTAGTGAACCTGATATTGTGTTTTGCTGATCTTGTGAGTGCCTTTCTGTGGAACTTTGATTGATGAATATTGAGCTTGTTCTTGAGAATATGTAATTGTTAGAGTATTGTTGTCGAGTTGTGTGCTATGTGAATTGTGAACTGTTAGGTTGGGTTGGTCTTATACAGGTTGTAGTTGTGGAGGTTCGGTTGGTGTGTAAGGAGTACCCTTTATCCCCTTAGCTTGTGTTTAGAGGTTTACTTGCGGAGTACCGTGTGGTTTGGTACTCACCCCTTGCTTCTACAATTTTTGTAGGTTATGAGCCTGGGTTTTCTGGTACTTTTCTTTCTCTTCTTTTCCGAGGCTTCTTAGACATTTGTGAGGTAATTATTTGTCATCTCAGCGGACCTTCTTACTCCTATTTATGATCTTGTTCTATTCTAGAAACAAGGTCATTTGAGACTGGTGTTTATTTCTTTTGAATCAATTGTAATACTTTAGAGGCTTGTACACGTGACAACCAGATTTTGGGGTATTTTTGAGTTGGTTATAAAATTTCCACATTTTATTGTAACGGTTGAGTTTTAGGCTGACTTGTCTTGGTGAGATAAAACGAGTGTCATCACGTCCATTTTTGGGTCGTGGCATTCATGTGCAACAGACGTGCATCAAAACTAGTGCAAATATGTGTGTGTCCGCGTGTATATATATATATATATATATATATATATAATTTGGGTTGGTATTTATCTATGTCACGAATGTATTATCAAGTTAACAAGATCTTCTCACTTCAAAATATATTATTTTAAAGTTTTCCGAGTTCTTTTTTTTTTTAAAAAAAAACTCACAAAAGATGTGAAAATATGTGAATATATATGAATAATTTAAAATTTATCATTAACAAAATAAATTTTATATTCAGTAATATGGAATAAATATTTTCATTTTGTCCCTACACTTAATTAAAATCTAAACATTAATTAAAAGTCCTATTTATTTATGTAAGTATTAAATTTATTAGAAATTCATCTATTGAATATTAATTCTTTAGTTATAACATTATAAATTCTCTTAGTTGTTACTAATTATTGCAAATGTTATTCACACTCTTTTACATTCTTAAGTTATAATATTATGAATTCTCATAGTTAATACATTAATTATTTCTTTATTTCATCTTTCCTGATATTAACTTTTGAACAATAATTTTTCATATTATTATACCGCCCCTATATATGTGATAACACGATATTGTTATTATTCCTTGGATGAATCATGCTTGGTTGAATAAATTGAAAATTATTTACAAGTATATGAACTATATATTTGTTGGGTGTGGTTATTATATATATGATTTAACAGAAATTCTTTAATTTTATTTTTTTGCTTTTTCTGTAAAAAGAAAAGAAACCTTTCTCAGTTAACTATGGATACTAACATAACTATATTTGATTTATGTACACAGTCAATCAAAAAGTCAAATATGAGAGCCATGTTATAACATAATAAATAAAAATTAATATACAAAAATAGTTCTAAAAAATAAAATATAGTTGTTTCCACATGTTCATATGACATCTAAACAAATTAAGTGCAATAAACTTGGTTAGATGACAAGAAAAATACACAACAAATATCGTCTATAAGGTAATATTAGTGAGATACGACTAATTACATGATTGAACCTCATAAAATTGAAATAAATATATACATTATTGCATTTAACTAATAGTTTTTTTCATTGAGCATCTTAATAGGTTCGTGTGAATAAGATATATATATATATAGGAAAATCCACATTGAACATTTACAAAGAATCTGCAATATTATTTTGTGCAAAGCTTATTATTCAAATGTTCGCCTAAATTTTCTAAATTGATAATCACGTGCAATGCACGTGTCAAAAAACTAGTATATATATGTATATATATATATATATATATATATATATATATATATATATGAATAG
>JAJOOF010010364.1:0-34745 GCA_029582545.1 Solanum lignicaule | reverse complement strand
AAAAACGGCAATTTCTATTTGAGTGAAAACTTTTAAAAATAGCTTTTACGTATTAAAAAATAGACACTACCTAAATATACTTGGTTTGTTTTCTTACCAAGCACTTTTATTCTTAAAAAAATAAGTGCATTCAGAAATTTAAAAAGTATATATTTCGTCTTTTAAAAATTTGGCCACTATCAAACTCATAAAACAACAGTTTGAAACTTTTCAATTGGAGACCTTTGACTTTTCGTTAAACAAATATCTAAAACATGCATATCATCAAATATTGCTTCAGTTGGTTATCTTTTTGTTTACTACGTTAACAAAACAATTAGTATAATATTATTAAATAATTAGTATTTACGTTCATCATGTTTTGTTTACTCCAATCTAATCCATGTTGCCTGGCAGGGTAGGCTGGCCAGCTAGGTAGGGCTGAGGGATCCAAAGTTAGTGCATTCTGTTGTAAATAGAACTCTAGCTCTATTTGTGACGTTGAGTTTCTCTTGAGTAATATTATTTTTCATGTGGAACTACACTGGGTATGTATGTGTTGTTCGAAACGACCAATAATATTTTAAAAGCATTTTATCTTTTTCTTGTTATGACTTTTTTTTTTCCTTTTCAAATTTTATACCAAGATCCCTATTCAAACATGGAGGTTGGTTACATGGCAGAAACCTTCTAATGTTGGTACTGATGGTAGGTTTATAAGGGACAATGGGAAAACTGGTATTGATGGTGTGATCAGAGATGAGAATTTAGATTATGTTTCTCGGGACACTTTAAAAATATCGACGAGTGCGTGTCGGATGGATTTGACGCTGGTGTGGTAAAGTTTTGGAGAGTTCGAGAAACATAGTGGAGAAAAAAAGTGTAACAAAAAGTTGTCATGTTTCAAAAGTGCAGCAGCAGAAGAAAAAAATGTTGCATCCTTAGCCTCAAAACGGAAACATGTATTTACATTATACAGTAAGCCTGCTATAAAAAAATTAAACAAATTGCTTAATTACAAGTATAAATACACATGGAGGTGGTCTAGCACCCTCGAGAACACAACAAGTTAGAATGAGCCAGGCTTACCATGGATGAAATGACATTACGTGTCTGTTTGATCTTGAAACTGAACTCAATCGAACATATTAGTTGTAGATGCAGAAGAAGAGCCCATGTCAGTTCGAATAGTTATGGTGTTTTGAGTTTGGGTTTGAATTAGCTTCTGATTTTGCCTCTCTTGATGAAAATCTTTCATGGCTTTAAACCTCAGATCATTGGAATAAGTACTTGCCTCTGGAATTTCATCTGGAATAGCGATTCGTCCTTCAAGCATAGACACTACCTCAGACATGATAGGCCTGAGTGAGGGAGTGGCACTAGTGCACAAGAGTGCCACTTTTACTATTTTTTCCACTTCTTGTTTATTAATATCAGACCCCAATCTCTGATCTATGAGCTCCTCTATACTCCCACTCAGTTGCAAATGACAGGCCTGTAACAGTGTAGCTTTTCAGGCACAGCCAGTAATTTCAATGGAAGAGTGAAAAATGAAGAAAGAATTGGAAGATCTTTATATTGCCATCGAAACATTCAAGCTGAGCCTTGATAAGAGAGATACAACAAGCAAACAGGGATCAGATTTATACCCAATCTAAGAGACAAATGCTAGTGTGGCTCGGCATGTAGTTATTGTTGTTCTTTCCACTGACAGTTTCCAAAAGTACAACTCCAAAGCTGTAAACATCTGCCTTGTCAGTCAAATAACCCCAGAGTGCATATTCTGGTGCCATGTATCCTCTGCAAGTGTTAAGATTAGAAGGTTTGTCAACGTAAAATACTTTAGACTTCTAGCTGGAAAAGTAGTGACCTTACATTGTTCCAGCAACTCGAGTACTAATATGGGTCTTCTCATCTTCAGTGAATCTAGCTAGTCCAAAGTCGGAGATTTTGGGATTGAGCTGTCCATCCAGAAGCACATTGGTAGCTTTGATGTCCCGATGTACAATTTTTAGGCTTGATTCCTCATGTAGAAAAGCTAGGCCTCTTGCTATTCCGAGACAGATCCTAAACCTTGTGGGCCAATCCAGATTCAATCGGCTGTTCTCTGAACCAGAAAATTCACCACTGAAAATCTTGACCCAGAGGATAACTAGATTTATTCATAAAGAGGACACGGAGTAATTACCAAACAAAACGCTCGCAAGGCTATTGTTATCTAAGTATTCATATACAAGCAGTAACTGGTCTGCTTCAATACAGCACCCATGAAGCTTAACCAGATTGGGGTGTTGCAAACAGGATATCGTGCTAATCTCATTCAAGAATTCACGGTTGCCTTGCTTTGATTGAGAGGAGAGCTGCTTCACTGCAACTAATGTACCATCAAGTAATTGACCCTACACGAAATCAGTTATTAGATTCCACGGAGTAAGAGGATAGAACCAGTGCGCAGCAGCTAAAGGCAGATGAATTATGAGCCACATATGTATTTCCATGCTCAAACTCAGAAGGTTTGGGTAAATAGAATTTGAAGGTTTACATGTTTATGGAAACAGCACCAAGTCTCGTAGGCAGAGGTACAATGTGACATGATGAACAAGTAAAAGAAAAATCACTAGTCTCCAATTATAAGCATACCTTGTAAACAGGACCAAAACCACCTTCGCCAATCTTGTTTGAAGCATCAAAATTTTTAGTGGCAGTTTTTATTTGCTTCAGAGTAAAACAAACCATCTGCAGCTCTACGCCATTGAGATCTGTCCAAAAAATAAGGTAGAGATGAGTTACAGAATTTTGTGTTCTCTTGTGATAAATAAATTCTTATCATTGCATTAGCATTGACATGGCTATCTTTTTCTTGAAATGGTAAACCCCACTGCTCCTAAACTCTTACACAAATACCTACTGTTCTTAAAATTCATGTACCAGTAAGATTTGATACAACGAAGATGTGTAACTAGCATTAATTAAGGTGTTTCTAGATTTGATACAATAATGATGAGTCTCCTAGATTTTCATAAAATAAGGAATCTCCTAGGTCAATCAATGTGTTAAGCTATTACATTAAACAAGACTTTGGATTTCAAGACCTTCAATATGATTAATCATGCATGTTTGTATTTTGATCACTTTCGAATATACAATGGATTGCATTCAACAAAATCCACCGAAGAGTAGATTAATAACTACTATTTAAATTTGCAATTTTAGAAACTTTTCAAGCTCACCTCTTCTTTTACTTTTTCTACATAGACAGCCTTTCCACCAAAGAATGCTCAGTACGAAAAAAGTGATACATGCAGCCAAAACTCCAACAATAACATAAATTATTGTGGTCTTTCTGTCCTTGTTTGAACAGAACTTGAAAGCTGTACCAAAGTCCAAAAGAAATGAAAAAAGGGTAAATCAGAGCAGCAAAGTGAGCAGAACCATTAATGCAGGTCATCATTCATTTAAAAGACTGAAGAAGCGGCATGCTTTATAAAATCCATCTATGTGCAGAACCATCCTCTAACTCAAGCATAGATCAGGACTTCGATCCAAGCTGTGGATCCATTTACAAGCCTTATTGGCATCTCCACTTGCCAAATGCTGTGAATTCATTTTTCCTCCATGTTTAGAAACTTCCTTAAGCGCTAATTATTGCACCAAAATGATGAATAAGAATATATTTCTCCATTTCTATTTTACCATAATTTTGAATGAAGTAGCAGTTTCTTGAAAAGATAAGGAGGACAGCGGGATAAAATAAGAAACATGCTAGGGAAACACCAAAATTCATTTTCTTGCAAGTTCATGACAACAAGAAAAGATTTACTCTTGTCCAATTTCTCTTGAACTTCATTCCATTTGTCTTGTCCTACTATCTGTTTTTTCCATTTCCCGAAAATGGAACTCTTTCCTTACATGGAAAAATCAACAAATTCTAAAGTCAAACTGATATATAAACTCCTCTCACTATTTACTACTACCAATACACTATTTTAAGATTCACATCATTTCACATATATCGACTGCACCCCGAATAAAATAACTCATTCGACTAATTTTTTAATTGAATTCTGTAAAATACAGTAGACTATACAAGATCGGACATAGGAGATAGATAACAGGAAGACTGAGTTACATCATGAGCCCACAGGTCCTATAGGCTATAACATGATGCTCATCACAGTTACTGCAAATACACCATAAAGTAACTTAAGGGTAACGGCTCGAGTACGAAAAGGGATTGATAGATACACACACAGTTGTGCAGTGATGAATTGACTTCTTTCACATGCCATGCATGAGATAAAACCAAATGTAGAAAGAAGAGAAGGAAAAAGTATAAGTCGGAAGTCAAACAATCCCTGTAAATCCACCCAAAAGTATAAAAAGTAAGTAGATACATACTTGAGTCAACTGAGATAGCTGATATGAGTGAACCATAATGTCCCCTAAGAGGAATGCGGGCAGTGCCCTTGCCAGCCCAATAAAATCGGATTTCCAAGACACTATCTGTTACAGTAGCATTAAAGTATCTAATCACAGGCCTTAGGACTCCAAGAGCTTCCTCTTCAATATTAAAGTCTTTCCAAACTAGTTTCTCCTAAAATCAAAAGAAGGTCATTCAAGAATGTGAATCAGCTAAATAACTCTTAAGGGAACTTCATCATTCAGGATAAGCACCTGGATATATATATCAAAGATGCGCCTTCCGAGACTGTTATATGTACTGTCATTTTTAAATATTATCTCAGCAAAGTGCAGACTAACATTGTAACTCCCATTCTCCAAGCAATAATGGAAATAAGTAAGTGAAAGTGGAGAAACCCTTGCTCTACTATACAGTTCAGACAGGTCAGTTGATGGTATAGTCTCAATAAAACGTGTATTCTGATCATTATCATCATCCATGAAGTCTCCGGTGCTACTAAATCCCCAGTACTTATCACTGCGGAAATTTCTTGCAGAACCACCTTCAACATGAGCATCTCCGTCAAAATCAATATGCCTGTTGTTTTCTGTAATAGAAACATCATTTCCTCCACAATTCACATGCAAGGAACACCCATCTGCCATGTAACCAAATGGACTAGCATGGTTAGAGAGAGATATCTAGAAACAATTGTCACATAGACCCTTATTACCACAGGCAGCAAAGACTACCAAATTTGCAATGCATATATACATATAAATGTCAGTTGTTGAAAATCTAATAACAAGCCTTCAGTAGGATACATGACCTCAAGAGTGTAGGTCCAGAATAGAGATATTTGCAACTGACAGCACATTCTTTGCTAACTTGCAGACAATATCTGTCAGCTATTCTTTTTAATGTATTGATATGTTTTTCTGCCCGTGTAGTAGGTTAGGAGAATCACTTCTAAATAATTTATTTTCTTCTTTTTGATATTAGTACAGACATAATACATTATAGATTAAAGTGCATCTAGTGGATGCATGTAATATTACATTAAATTAAAGCTATAGTCCCTTTTCAAAGGTAAAGAGTCAACAAACTCCAAAAGTGCATCTATGTCATCAAAGGAAGTAAGCTTGCACCAGAAATCTAAAAGCTAAACAGGTGTATTAACTGTGGATTAAAGTTTTTGTGTCCTTCTAATGTTCTGCTCTCTCCAGATTACCCACATAACGCAAAGATGAATCATGTTCCAGAAACTTCTGTTGGTTCCTTTATTCTTTCTCCATTTCCAACTGAATAAGAATTGTGTCAGAGATTTGGGAATCAATTGGTGGGATCTATAAAACATACTACAAACCTCATCAGCTACAGCAGAGTGTAAAACCAAATAATCCACATTTTCATTTCTCACATGTAGAACCTGTTGCATATGGTGATTTCATAAATTACAAGCCTCAAAAACTGCAGTGCACCAAAAGCACAATAATTGTAGATGAGCTCTCTTTTCCCACTACAGGTCCCGTGGCCAATGGATGATACCGTCTACACAGCCAGAAAAGGGTATAAGGCCTTATATGCTCCTTTTACAGAAACAGACCCTCACCTACTGTCCATCTCAGATAATCCTCTGCTCCTGCAACCATTCCTTCTCCAATTCGACAACAAAATAGTCCAGCTGTCTCCCAACATTCCTGGCAATTTCTTCCAAATTTAATGTCCCATACACCGATACTCATTTAGAAACTGAGATAAGGAAAAGCTGTAAAATTAAACAAATTTGTGAATTGCTCTCAGAGTGATATATTTCCTTGCCAAGTATCTAACAGAATCTTATAATCCTTCCATCGCTAGACTTGAACTGTGTGTAAGTCATGAATTTATCCCATAAACCTCTTCTCCTTACACCAACTCTCCTTCACTCTTTATTTTGCATCTCTGACTGCTTTCTGCAGCGTGTTATGTTCCTCTCAGATATCTCCAATCTCCAAAATCATTTAAAGAGGAGACTCCTATCATGCATCTTCAATTTCCTAACTGCCAGACCACCACATCGCCACCACCAACACCACCACCATACACACTTCTTTGGTTGTATAACTGGTTTAAATATTGGAAATGGAGGAAAGGAAGATGAGAAAACACAAAAGAACTGCAGTTTCGAGTATGAAAAGAATTGTTCTTTCTTATGTATTACTTGATAAAGTGTCAGTGAGCACAAATATACTTACATCTTGGACAAGTTAAATCCTCTGTACACGGAAGAACGTTCTTACTGTAGAAGAAAGCAAAAAAGAGATTGGCCTTAGATATATGCTCAGAAGTAAAGAAACAAATCTCAAAGTAAAGCATTCATTCACCCATTTAGTTAGCTGTAAAAGCTAATATGAGAAACAACAAGAATGAGAAGATCCATCTTACAGAGTCCCTGCAACTGCAGAGCTCCTGTACAGGTTTATGTAATAATTCCTGTCAAGGGAACAATTATCAGAACCATATGATACATTGTCACTAAAAACATGAATGAGAACGAACAGAAGGATTCACTGACGTGTTTTGCCGACAAGCTGGTTGTTCAGGGCCTTGCCAAGTAAAGTTATTGTAGGAAAGATCACTGTACATGCAATTTGAATTCTTAGAAGTCATAATCCGGAGTACTATAATGATAAGAATGCAATCCATTAACATTAGACAAAGAAACTGTAGAACTACACACAGAAATACTAAATAAAAGTCAATAATTTCCCTGAGATTTCAATTTAACTATGTCTCTGAAAAATTATCACTCTGCATATATGATGCCATGAAAGTGTCTACACTTTCACTTCAAGACAATGTGACGCACAAATATTTTATAAAAGAGAATAAAGATGATATTACACGTACACATTTATTCCGTTCTTCAAGATTGAGGCAGGTATATCTCCACTGAGCATGTTACCAGATAAAAACCTATTAAAGCAGTATCACAGTTAAATAACTATAATGCGGAAAACAGCGAATGTAGATTTCCCTGCATTGTTGAAAATTATAATAATACCATCTTAAGAGTATTTAAGAAAAAAAAAACTTGCCAGTAAACTCACACAAATTTAAGCATACTTCTTGCACTAATGTCATCCGGAATCGTTCCAATGAGCTTATTGAAACTAACATCCCTGCAGTAAGTTCAAACATAGAACACATGAAATAGGAAGCGATTTTATGTCTGGAGTCTCATGAAGGCGCAAAGGAGGAAGCCCAATTTATATATCATAAACCTTGCTAGAGTAACATGAATGTCATAGTACCTTAAAAAATAAGCTTAGAGACGACTGTGTATTAAACAGATCAAAGGCAAAGAATAGGAAACAAAGTTTAGCTGATATTGAAGTGTTGGCTACGATGAACACTTCTGTTTTTAAAAAAAAAATTATTGGTAAGGATGATGAACACTTCTTTTTTTTCCTTTCAACAACACCTTCAATCTGCAGATACTTACTCACCGTGGTTCACAAAGTTTATAGATTGTGGTTCACATCTATGATGATTGTTATACACATGATTCAACTTCTATCTAATCAAAATCAAAGCTATCAAGCTCCAAAGAATCCCCACAAATTAGTAAACTGGGCCTTTGTATTCCAGCGCCAGCAACTATGGCTGTTAGAATTGGGAATATTCACTAGCTGACTGGAGAGGCAATTGTATTAAGGTGTTTGATCCTGAATTTTGGGTTTCTCGATTCTGTTTTTGCATTTTGCTTCTCATTATTATTTACCTATATGAATTTGATGATTTTTAAATCTCTGCCACTAGAAAATATAAAGAAGATAGCTCTATGATGCCTTGTGAGTTCTGTCTACTGAACAGCCTTGACTTGTTCCATTCTTTTTAACGCAGGAAATGAGAATTCACGGACAAGCCAGAAGAAGAAAGAATAACCAGCTTATACACTACTTCTATTCTGTTTTGTCTCAATTTGGGTTGAAGTCCCAAGAGGTGAAAAGTAAAATCATAAGCCAAAGTCTTTCAGGCTTAAATGTCAAGTATTGCCTGAAGCCCCTTGGGCTAGGCGAGCCACATACTCCCTCCGTTCTAAAATAAGTGGGTTTTTAGCTTGGGCACACCCCTTAAGAAACTACTCATTCCTAGAAAATAAAATGTATTTTTACTAACTTATCCTTAATAAATACCTTGAAAAAGATGTAGCTCTTTAGTAGTTTCTTTGTTATGTAAAACTTCCTTTATTTATATAACAGTAAAATTGGAAGAACATCATTAATGTCTTCTTGATTATATAAAACACCAATTATTTTGAAACAAAATGAAATGCTAATGATACCATTTATTTTGGAATGGAGGGAGTATGATAAGATGGACATCATTCAACATTTTAGGTGTTCAGTCATTAGATTTGAGGTTTACAAAAGGAGCCTCCTCTAGAGGCCATCATTTGGGAATTCTGGAATGGTTCACCACAACAAGTACTTCTTTCAGAAGAGGTAATTGTGAGAACCTTAACAAGAAAGGAAGTGTTTACTTATAAGATGAGAACTTCGGCTTTGTAATAACTCAAGAGTCTTTAAGGCCAAGTGGAAGGTCCAGCTATAAGTACAAATGTTTCAAAGTTGACTGTCAGTACTGTTCAAGCCTATTGCATGTGGACACGAAGTTTAACATCAGACATGTAAGGATAATGCGTAATGCAGACAAAGGAATACCCATTTTTGCAAAATTATAAGTGAACTACTTACAATGTTTGTATAGTTTTCAGTTTCCAAATATATCCTGGAATTACTCCCGAAAGGTTGCAGTTTCTCAGTACCCTGAATCCAATGATTAAACAGCACTAAGAAAAGATCCATCAAACTTGGATGCCAATAATAATTTGGAATAAACTCCCAGCAACTTACAGTCTCTCTAGGTCTGTCATGTTAATTAGAGGAGGAAATTCATGCATTGGTCCTTTTATGTCGCTAATCCTCCTGAATAAGAGACTCAAACATGAGAAGTCTCCATACAGTAAAGAGATCCATAAACTAAAAGAAAGAAGTAGATTAGGTATATTTAAGAGTTCTGTACTCACAGATCGGTTAACATATTGAGAAGAGAAATGCTTAATGGAATGGGACCCTCTAAACCGGTAGCATGCAGCTCTCTTCATTGATTATCCAAAATAAGAATTAAATACTTGAGACTATGAAATTATTCTTCTATCAAAGATCTTTCAAGATCCTCTATTATCAAAAGAGAAATTCTTACAATTTTGTAAGTTGTTTCCATTTCTCTATAAAATCTGGAATTGGTCCACTGAGATTGTTATCACTTATCCTACTGCAAACAAAATATTGTTAAACATAGTCTTCAAATGACTAGCTAAAAGAATAATGCTATAACCATGTACTTACAAATCTGCTAAATTTACAAGTCCAGAGAGTGACACTGGCAGCTCTCCCTCCAGTTGGTTGGAGGACAATATCCTGAAATTAAGATCATGTTTCTCCATTGGATATTGTATCTATTTATCCCCCCGGAATCACAACTCATATGGACAGACCTAAAAGAGAGAAGGAAAAGAAGGGTCTTACAGCGCCTTTAAGTTTATCAATTTCCCTAGTTCATCAGGAATAATGCCTGAGAATCGGTTTCCTTCAAGGTTTCTGGTCAAAGATTGCTACATAGATTAGTGCACTGCTGATTTTTTGGGGAAAATAATGAAATAAGCAGAACTGAAAAGAGATAATGCTTAGATTAATGAACAGGAGCATGTCCAGACACTGCATCAAAGAGAAAACTAAACTATAGCATAAAAGCTGTTAAGCTCTGCATTCATTATACTTGAAAAGAAAATTTCATAAATTTAAAATTAGAGTTGGACAAAAGATTATTACATAAACTTTTCTTCAAAAGGTGTCCAAACAGCTACATAAGAAATGAAGATGAGAAATCAGATTAGATAATCAAAATTTGATACATACATATAGGTAAGGCTGGTAATGTTTCCCAGTTCCTTCGGTATAACCCCTGACAACCGGTTCACAAGAACAGAGCTGGATCAAAAAATTTGCAGTTACAATTGATGATTAACAACCTTCATAACAGCTGTTTTAACAATATATTAAATGGGGCTTACATGGAATTTAACTGGGTTGACGCCCATTCAGTTGGTATATTACCACTGAGGTAATTGTATGCAAAATCACTGAAAATTGAGAATATGAGAATTCAGTTAATTATGCTTATCAAAATTTGAACGATGAATTAGATTATACGGGAAATAAAAGCAAATGTGACAATAGCATTGAAAAGATTCTTACACTTTTTGAATGTAAGGAAGCTTTACCAGTTCAGGTGGAAGAACGCCAGGAAGATTTATACCCTTAAGAGTACTGCATAAGTAATTTCAAGAGTCAACAATGTAATTAGTTTATCTAAATATTATGAATAGATATCCTATTCTTGTTTAGAAAATGAAACCAATTATAGTCACATAATACTGATAGGAACCACTCTAAGATGGTAAGGTATATAATATATTGCACACAAAAGTGAAAATAGTCAATGACATCAACTTGCTCTTCATACATCTCAGGAAGCCTAAGATTTTATCAAATATATAATGATACTGTACACAATCTCAAGCCACAAAGATAAAACATATCTTTGGCGAAGGCACGGCTTATATATTTGGCAAAAATGGAACTCCCTTTTTTCAGGGAACCCTCCCTTGGAGCAATGTCAAAGCAGTTGACGTGTAACTAGGAGATCACAAATTCAAGCTGCAGAAACAACCTCTTGCATAAACACAAATAATGGGAGCTTAGTGCACCTGGCTCCCCTTGATCTGTAACTTCTTCCTATATCTAGTTCCTTTTAGTTGTCCAAGGATATAATTTTAAGGTTGTAGCAAAGATGTAGGAAATGGAATGCTAATACAACTTAATAAAGCATGGTTTGTATGAGTTCTCTAACAGCAATGGCAAGACATCAGTAACTTAGGACTTAATAGCTACTTTCTCCAAATTATCTATGCTGGCCCTCCAAACACATAATGTGCTATAACCAGAGTCGAGCAAGATGATGAAAAATTACATAGCTACTATGTGGCAGGCAGTATCATTTCCTATATTGCAGTTGCATACAACATCAGTTTCAAACCAACTTGGCAGATCAGTTGTCACCCTGACTGCTTCAATCTGGCACGATTCACTATTGAATTTCCAGTGTGTTGCTCCCATTGTAATGGCGATTTGTTCCATAATGTCCACTGAGAAATTGCCAAAGCATATGCCAAATAACAAGTTGTTAGCCGAATGATGCAAATCTTACGAGTGCAGGAAGCAGAAAACCTCTAAATAGTATATATCACCATAACAAAATCAGAAGTTTCAAAACACTGCAAGCTCCACTCCCCTGCCCACATTTTGGAATTGAGGATCAATTGGCCAGAAACTCCCCACCCCCTCCCCCCTCCCCCTCCCCCCCCCCCCCAAATACCCTTTTTAGTATAGGTTCAACATTTTGGAGTACAAAGATGCAGAAACTTCCCCAAGCAAATGGTGTAGAACCCTGCATCATTTGAATACCCTATTTCACCAGATTGCATTAGTTCCTAGACAACAATATACCCAGTGAAATCCCATAAGTGAGGTCTGGGGAAGGTAGAATGTACGCATACCTTAACACTGCCTCTTGGATGTACAGAGGCTATTTCCGAAAGACCCTCCCATTAGTTCCTAGACAAAATACTAAAATTTCCCGTCTTTTGTTCTTATAAGTAAAAATTTCCAGTCTTTTGTTCTTGTAAGTCTAAATTTCCCACAAGTGAGGTCTGGGAAAGTTAGAATCTACGCATACCTTAACACTACCTCTTGGATGTAGAGAGGCTATTTCCGAAAGACCCTCCCATTAGTTCCTAGACAAAATACTAAAATTTCCCGTCTTTTGTTCTTATAAGTCTAAATTTCCAGTCTTTTGTTCTTGTAAGTCTAAATTTCCAGCCCTAAAGTAAGAATCTATCATAAAGGAAGCCTTTTTAAGTACGCATGCTCCATTTTTTTCTACAATACAAAAAAAATTAACTGATCAGATCCTTATGTTCTTCACATTTCCTCTAGTAAGAGACTCAAAATTGATCTTTTCTCAAGAAACTTAACTGAACAGGAGGAAGAACAAGAAATAAGTTCAAAATTTCATAATTCTTGATTTCTTGCACCAATTTGACTTTGTAGCAAAATCCCATATACCCTTCATGCACCCACCACCCACTCAACAACCCATCCACTAAAACTTAAAAAAGCTATAAAATTTACCTTCTTCTTGGGCAACTCTTGTTGAGTCGCCCAAACTCAACAACATGAAGCAGTTCACTGCAAGAATCCATGAAAGAACAGCTCTTTTTAGTGGCAACATTTTTTTTTCTTCAAGCTCCAGCCTCCAAGTGATATACAGTACTGTTGGACGTACAAAATGTACACCTAAAATTCTATCCAAGAAATGATTCAGCCTAAAAGCTGGGTCTTTTTTTAATTATTATTAAGGCAAAAGTTCTATGGGATTCAAAATAGTGTACCATAAACTAACAAGAAAAACTATGTGTGTATAAATTGAGCTAGCTGTATACCAACTTCCTATCCATAAACAAAAACAAAGTTTGTTTGTTTTCAGAGAAATTTCTATAATGTAAAAATTGAAACTTTAGAGAACAGTCAATGGCAACTGGGGCACGTGAGATTTCTTGATCTTTGATGTGTTAGGCGTGGACCCCTTCGCTACCCACTTGATATTTCAATTTAATTCTTTAAGACTATTCATATGTAATACTATTGGACAAGATGGAGACATTCACGATTAAATATTTCTCCCCGTTTGTCTTTACTTGTTCAATATAAATTTGATATAAATAAAAATAAATATCTATTTGTGCTATGGTAAACAAGTAAAAATAGACAGAAAAAGTAATTTGATTTAGGTAAAAAAAAATTACTACAAATAGAAGGACTATAATAAGGAATTGTCAGACCTATAATTAAGATTAATTAAATAAATTTAAATTCTTTAAATGGTTAAGTTAGGTAAGATCATGTCAATTTGCAGATAAAAGTAAAAGTGATTATTGGATGATCCAAAAAAATAACATCATAGCATGAATAGGACAAATAAATTAAAACACCAAATCTTAATTTTGTCGCGACATCTTTAGTTTGATTTATCAGTGTTTAGCATGCATTAGAGATTTATGTATTTGCATTTTAAGAAAAATAAATTTGCATTTGTTATCAAATATATCAATTGTTTATTATTAGTTTTAACATCTATGTTTATTAAATATGTAAATTTTTTATTTATAAAGTAATATACTTCAGGATTTAAAATAATTTTTAACACTTTAATTGTATACCATCGGTTAATTAAAATGGGCTCTTCATTTATCTTTTTTAAATGTGAAATGTAATTTAATGTGATAAAATTTAATTAGTTAGGTTGGTGTCTATTATATGCTTCAAACTTTATTTTCCAATGTTCCAAACTATTATTCTACTATAAATTTAAACTTTTCTTTGTGTATAATAATCCTATAGTTACATTGAATTTTCCGAGTCCCAAACCCCCTAAAAAGCCATAAATGTGTAAAAAGAAATTTTCTAAATATGAAAACAAAAGGCACCAGGAGCTGCAAGTCAAAATTGAAAATCTAGTATAGATATAGCAAGAGTGAATTAAAAAATATGCTAGAGGAAAAATATTCGAGAGCAAATATTTAATTTGTTGACCATGAAAAGAGAATTTCATTTGAATTTTAATAACAAATTCATTTTTAAAATTTTACAAACAATAATATATCCCTTATAATTTCATAAGTAGAATCTGAAAAGAAAATAATAATAAAAAATTTAATAACTTTTTATCATAATTCTCGACTTTCATTTAATCTTTGTACGTATAATTGAACAACTCATACAAACACTGAATTAAATGTAAATATTGTAATGGCGTCACGCTCTGCAGGTTTAGAAAATTGACAGACTTTGACTTTTCCATTTTGTACTATTATTATATATAGATTTGCTGACCATTTTTTTCCTTATTACAAACTGTTTTATTGGGGTCATTCAGTGGGGTAGAATTCTCAAAGTAATAACGTCGAATACGACTTAATATAAGCTAGCGTTTGGTTATAGATTTTCAAATACTCTTGACAAATATTATTTGGGTGAAAATTTAGGTGAAATTTCATTATGTATTAGTCATAGTATTTGAAAAACATATTACACTTTTTTAGAAAAATAGAATTTATACCCGTAAGTTTTAAAAACTATCAAAACTAACCATAAATTTGTAACACAAGTCAATTGGATCTTCGTTGTAACAAATAACAAGTAGCGTCCATGACACTGGAGCAATGTGGTAGTTTGGAGTGAGTGCAACAAACATAATTCCATACATCGTGAAGTAGACAAAGCACATGGTCTTTGTTACCCTGAGTTGATTGTTCATTATTTTCATCAACAACCATATCATCACTTTCATATTCACTGAATATTTCATCACTACTTTGGTGTTCACGTAAAAAAATATGTAATACAACACAAACAACTACTAGGGTGTTTTTGTAAAAGATAAAAATTTGATGTAAAATTTCAATTTTTAAAAGATCCCAAATAATGATATTTGGCCCAAATACTAGAAAAAACTAATATTTAGGAATTTGGGATATTTGTCAAAAATATTTGTCAAATAATGACAAATTGTATGGACAGACACTATGCGCCAAATTTTCCCCAAAATATTACTTGGGAAATCTATGGCCAAATGGGTCCTAAATATCATGAAATTGACATATTTTGTTTGCATAGGAAAATCCTTGTTGATAATACTAATAACGTCATAATTTTCAGTTAATTATGTTTACTTCATTCGTAAAGGTTTTTCTCACTAACAAAATATAATATCTTTAAGGATATGATTAAACTTTAGCTACTTTAGGACAGTACTAATAATTTCAAAATATTATTATGAATTAAGAATAGAATCTATTAATAAATTATGAATTATGACGGTTCTAGTTAATCTCATCATTAATTAGTGCTCCTATAAAAGTCAATAATAAAACAAATAGACATTAGTTAGAACTTAGAAGTAATAGAATTTGGATTAGGCAATAAGCCATGATGGAATACTCCAAATTGGTATTAACCAACTAACCCTCCACATGACAGTAGTTTTTCTTCTTCTTTGGATTTAAGCATCGTACACTTTTGGGTAATATTTTACACCAAAAAATAATTATTGACCTGTTAATATACCTTAGCCTTACCAACCTTTTCCTATTTTTTTATTTTAATAAAATACAAACTCTAGTTTATTTTTTCTTTTGAGTTTAAATATATACAAAGAAGTTTTACATCGTCAAATTCTCTTTATAAGTTGTAATAGGTATATTATCTTATTTTCAAAATGAAAATTTTACATGTTTTAAATTGCTCTTTAGATGACGTGATAATATACCCAAAAAATACTACATATATTGTCAGGTACGCAAATTAATTGGAAGTTAAATAATCTTTCATTTACTTGAAGTTGGAAAGTCAATAGGCAATGAGTTGTTCTATCTTTGTGAATTTCTTTATGTGAGTTTCCCCCCTGCCTTTTGTGATCCTTCATAGAACACAACTTCTCCATATGATTTAACAACCTTTTTTCTTTACCTGAGATTTCTGTTTCATTTTCTATTTCTCCCCTTGTCTCATCATCTAGCTGGTTAATTTGAATTTGCATTGGACATACCCCCAATTAACGGGTAAAACACTCCCTACCAAGAGTATGCAATAAACAACGTTCTAACAGTTAGATATGCACGTTAGACTACGATTCACTGATTAAGTTGCGACATTTTCATTGGCTCTCTAATGGATAAATAATAAAAGTTAAAACTACTTATTTCAAACACCACCGATATAGTCGTGTTGATTTTGGCCCTAATTATTGTACACATGATTTTCCTGATTTGCAGTATGGATATACTAATTTGATGGTTTTGGTTTGAAAAACTAGAGCTGGATCACGATTAAAAAGTTGTGACTGATGACAAAAAGAAGTTTTTTTCGGAAGACAACAGATTGCAGAAGTTCAATTTTATTGTGATAGTAGGTCCTCTAAATTACCCTTTACCATTAAAAGAACAAGCTCTTATAAGTTCTTCTTTAACGAGGTAAGACCATTTAACATGTATCCCAACATTCCATTGAGTCCCAAATCGGGAATTTCAGCAAGAACCAACCATTACATTAATCAAATCATAACTAAAATGTATAATGACGCACACAAAGTTAATGCTGTGCAAACTTACATTGAAACAACAGAAGAGGCATGACAAGTGATTCCTTTTCAAGACTCACCACCATTCGACTTCCAATTAGAGAGCTGTGAAGGACTATTCAGTGAAGCATACAAGACCTGAAGAGCTTGCACTGCAGATTACAAGAGACGGGCAACGACAAAGCCAGAATATCTCTCCAACAAGAAAACCAAGATTCAATATTTAGCTTATCAAGAATCAACAAGTAAAGCCTCAATCTTAATCTAGTGTTGGCTCTGAAACTAATTAAACACCAAGAAAGGGAAAGAAAACATATTATCTTATCAAATCAAACAGTTTTAGAATTCGAATTCAATTGCATGCGTTCTTGCATCATAATCATAGAAAATCCCAGTCATAATTTTTAGTACAAAGATCAAGAATCTATATTTTTTTGTACTAACGCATCAATTTTAGACTTGCATTGACTCGTAAACCCAACAAAAAGGGGAAGAAAAGAACCCTAGAAGAAGGGCAAACAAATATATTACCCCATTAACCAAATCAACCATTCAAACAATCACAAGAAATGCGCTCTTATACGATAACATTCACAGAGGAACCGAAACCGGTATTTCTATATGTAAGTAATTGGAATAGTGTTTCTTGTTACAGAACCAAGTATTAGACTACAAGAATATAATTCGTTTCTTGTAACTTTTATACAAAGAACGTAGCCAAAATCCCAAATCCAGAAACTATTCATGCACCGGTGCTTATTAAGACATCATATGAGGAGGAGCACTTGTACACGGTTTTGGGTACAATATTTTACCCCAAAAAATTAATATTGACCTGTTAAGATACCTTAGCCTTACCCTTTTCCTATTTTTTTTATTTTAATAAAATACAAACTCGAGTTTATTTTTTCTTTTGAATTTAAATATATACACCATTAGTTAAGAAGTTTTTACATTGTCAAATATTTAGTTAAGAAGTTATTACATTGTCAAATATCTTTATCAGCTGTAATAAGTATCTTATCTTATTTCAAAAATTAGAAACGGCTCAAGCTAATTAGTGGCTTAAAGTCGAAAATAAATTGGAGGCTTAAATTTAAATTATTTTTTTTTATATCTGAGATTCAAGTTATCTCTTTCTTTTTAATTAAAAAATGTTTTATTTTTTTATGGTCTTAAACTAGTCTATCTATCTATCTATATTACCTTAAAAGCATGAACTCCTAACTTGAATGTTAAATTACTATAATATCCCTAACTTAGGTTGTGGCTTTTTCGATGAGTTGTGACTTTCCGATAAGTTGTGACTTTTTTCAAAGGGTTGTGATTTTTCGATGAGTTGTGACTTTTCCAAGGAGTTGTATTTTTTCAATAAGTTGTAATTTTTCCAAAGAGTTGTGACTTCTAGGAAAGGTCACTTTTTCGATGAGTTGTGACTTTTCCGATAAGTTGTGACTTTTTTCAAAGGGTTGTGATTTTTCGGTGAGTTGTGACTTTTTCAATATGTTGTGACTTTTCCAAAGGGCTGTGACTTCTCAAAAAGGTCATGACTTTTCAGATAAGACACAAAAAACACTTGTTCATACTACTCTTTGTTGACTATAAATAAAGGGGCTTCTTCTCCTTTTTCAACCACAATTTTTTTTAATCTCCTACTCTTCTTCTTGCATATTAAAAAATTTCGTGTGATTTATTGTCGTTGAGTGAGTTCGAAGTTTAGCGGAATATGAGGTATCACTATTCTGATGAAGTAAATCGTTCTATCCTAAGAGGATACATTCCATAACTTCGAGTACTTGAGGAAAATAATTTTGATGATATAATAATTATTGTTTTGCTTAATATATACATTAGTATGTAATGTTCCAATATATGAAGTTAACATGATGTAGTCAAAATTCATTTGTTTTTTATAACAATTTCTCTTGTGATGTAAATATATGCTTTTGAACATCTTTTTTTCAAAATTATTAAACTTCTCAAGAGTAAAATATGTGAATATATATGAATTATTTAAAAAATTATCAATTACAAAATAAATTTTATATTCAGTAATATGGAATAAACATTTTCATTTTGTCCCTACACTAAATTAAAATCTAATAACTATAAGAAAAAATAGTAACTTTAATTAAAAGTCCTATTTATTTATGCAAGTATAAAATTTATTAGAAATACATCTGCTGCACATTAATCCTTTAGTTATAACATTATAAATTCTCCTAGTTATTACTAATTATTGCAAACGTTATTCACACTCTTTAACATTATTTAGTTATAATGTTATGAATTCTCATAGTTAGTACATTAATTATTTCTATCTTTCATCTTTTCTTATATTAAGTTTTGACCAATAATTTTTCAAATTATTACACTGCCCCTATATATGTGATAACACGATGTTGTTGTTTTTCCTGGGATGATTCATGCTTGATTGAATAAATTGAAAATCGTTTACAAGTATATGAACTACATATTTGTTGGGTGTAAGATAAACATGTGATTATATATATGATTTCACAGATAGAATATATTCTTTAATTTTAATTTTTAGGATAAAAAAAAGGAACCCTTTTTCAGTTAACTTTGGACAATCAAATAACTATCTTTGATTTATGTATACAGTCAATCGAGAAGTCAAATATGAGAGCTAACAACAAGAACGTCATTTAT
Source organism: Solanum lignicaule (assembly GCA_029582545.1). Taxonomy (NCBI): domain Eukaryota; kingdom Viridiplantae; phylum Streptophyta; class Magnoliopsida; order Solanales; family Solanaceae; genus Solanum; species Solanum lignicaule. Next base: position 15,385 of record JAJOOF010010364.1, on the reverse strand, counting down.
TATGTTATAATTTATAAAATAAAAATTAATACACAAAGATTATTTCTAAAAAAATAAAATATAGTTGTTCTCTTCACATGTTCATATGACATCTAAACAGTTTAACGTGGAATACACGTGCAAAGCACATCTGGTTAGATGACAAGAAAAATACACAGCAAATATGGTCTATAAGGTAATATTACTGAGATACGACTAACTACGTGATTGAACCTCATCAAATTGAAATAAATATATGCATTATTGCATTTAACTAATAAAATTTTTCATTGACCATCTTCATAGATTCGTGTGAATAAGATATATATATATATGACGATCCACATTGAACATTCACAAAAGAATCTGCAATAATATTTTGTGCAATGTTTATTATTCAAATCTTCACTTAAATAAGCAATATTATTATAACATATATTTTCTGAGTTGGTAATCACGTGCAACACACGTGTCAAAAAACTAGTATATACATATATACCAAAATATTTTTTAATCTTGTGGTCTTAAACATATCATGTGGAAGTTAAATTTAAAAATTGATCCATAAAAAAGAAACATTCTTTAATGTTTCGGAACAAACTAAAAAAACAACAAATAAATTAAAAAATATAGTATTTTTTTTTTGGTTAAAAAGGAGGCATATAATAATTTTATTATTACTAAAAAATTAGTCCCCTTCAATTTTGGAGCCCAAGACATATGCCTCATTTTTAAAGACATTGAGCCAACCCTGATTAGAAATTATATATTTTAGATAGTTGTTTAGATCACGTAATTATATACCAAAAAAATACTGCATATATTAACATGATACATAACTTAATTTGAAGTTAAGTAATCTTTCATGGACTTGAAGTTGGAAAGTCAATAGGGAATGAGCTGTTCTATTTTGGTACAGATAGCGATTAATTTAATTAATTTCTATAAGCAAATTGAACGATGAAGTAATATAGTATGAAACTGGAAACTTTGAGTTAATTATTCAAAAAAAAAAGTCAAATAGATTGACTTCAAGCAAGATGAACATTAACTATAAATATGAGATATGGGTGGTCTTTACTTATTTAAATTGCAAGTCTGAAAATGCCTAATATATGAGTATACAACTTTAAAGGGTCAACTTGCTACTTAGGAAATCTTCTTCTTTTTATATTGGGGGCGATGCGATGCATTACTATTTAGATTCTCAAATGGCCTAATAAAATTTCCAATCTTGACGAATTGAAAATTTTATCTGGAATAGAATTATAACTATCTAGTGTTGAAGTTGCTACAACAACATATCAGTGTAATCTCACAAGTGGAGTCTGAAGAGAGTAGTGTATACAATGTACGTAGATCTCACTCTTACCTTGTGAAGGCAGATGTTGTTTACGATAGACCCTTGGCTAGTGTTGAAGTTGCTACTTACATAAATTTTAACTATCTTATGGGTCAAAGAAAACCTCCAGTTTCATCTAAAATGATGTGTTGTTTCTTCAGCATATACACTGTCCTCTTTTGGCAAACAAAAAGATGCAATACAAGATACAACTGACACAAATTGAACAATGAATCCTTTTTTGTTTACAGAAGGACCATATAGTCTACATTTCAGGTCTATCACAATGGGGCAGAATTTTATACAACTTTGAAATCTAGCTAGGAGGTGCAAAAATGCAGAGCTGGAGAAATATAACTCCTCACACGTTTTCTAGGGATAGTAATTTATGTACATTTTATAGAAATCTTACTCACAAAAAATTGAACAAATAGTTACAACTTACAACAATCATACCTCGATGAGTGGCTTTGAACCAATGCAATCCCTCATGAGCCATAAAATACAGGCACACCGGCAAGAGATTAAATAAGAATACACACACAATAGAGAGTCAGTCAGATCTTGATTCGGGGTTGTATTCACAGAGATCAGAGGCAGTTTGGATGCTTGAACACTGAGCTTGATTACTTGACGCACTTTGATTTTGCCTCTCTTGTTGGAAATCTTTCAAGGCTTGAAATCTCAAATCGTCAGTATACATACTTGCTTCTGGGATACTATCAGGGGCATCTATTTTTCCTTCAAGCATGCCTACAGCCTCAGACATTACAGGCCTGAGTGATGGCGTTGCACTAGTGCATAATAGTGCTACTTTTATTATCCTTTCTGCTTCTGCTTTGCTAAACTGAGAACCCAATTTATCATCAATCAGCTCCTCTATTTTTCCATTTTGCAGCAAATGACAGGCCTGCAATAAAGTTTTATAAGCTAGCAACTTCAAAGGGAGTGCGGGAGGTTCATGGTTAAAAAAGTTCAAGGATTCTCAATCTTATAAATGGTAGACTAGTCAGGCTTTGTTGAAGTGCATTAACAAAAAGGAAAAGGAAAGATACCCAATCTAAAAGACAAATGAAATTGTCGGAAGGCACATAGCCATAGTTGTGCTTGCCGCTAACAATTTCCAGGAGGACAATTCCAAAGCTGTAGACATCTGCTTTGTAAGTCAAATAACCCCATAGTGCATACTCTGGTGCCATGTATCCTCTGCAGTTATTAACATACAATTATGCTACAAATTTTACCTAACCACGCTGCTGACAAGATAACTGCAAAAAAAAGAAAGATCTAGTTTGAATTTTACATTGCAACTTACATTGTTCCAGCAACTCGAGTGCTAATATGGGTATTGTCATCTTCAGTAAGTTTAGCTAGCCCGAAGTCCGAAATTTTGGGATTTAGTTCTCTATCTAGCAGTACATTAGTAGCTTTAATGTCTCTGTGTACAATTTTAAGGCTTGATTCCTCATGAAGGAAAGCCAGACCTTTAGCGATCCCAACACAAATCTTGAACCTTGTCGGCCAATCAAGCATCAACTGACTTTTCTCTGAATCTAAAGTTGTCCAACATGCTAAAATTTTAATGGACATTTCATAGAGAGTTAGTAATAGTTTAGGAACTTTTTTAAAAGAGATTGAATAACTTACGAAATAATGAGCGAGCGAGGCTATTATTTTCCAAGTATTCATATACGAGCAGTAATTCAGTCCCTTCAATGCAGCAACCATGCAGCTTAACAAGATTTGGGTGTTGCAAACAAGAAATCATGCCAATCTCATTCAAAAATTCACGGTTCCCCTGTCTTGATTGACGCGAGAGTTGCTTCACTGCAACTAAAGTACCATCAGATAACCGGCCCTACATAAAATATTTGGTCAGAGTTCACAACCAATAATGATAAAGACGATACTATATTACTGTTGTTACCAAAGTGATACCTTGAAAACTGCACCAAAACCACCTTCCCCTATCTTGTTAGAAGCATCAAAGTTATTAGTTGCAGCCTTTATTTGCTTTAAAGTAAAAGAAATGGTCTGCAGCTCCATGCCCTCTAAATCTGTCATGGAAATAGAGAAACTTTACTGGTTAGTCATCTATTTATAGCTCACAACTTCTAGATATGGAGTTTTCTTTGATTATCATTTCAGTAGATTGTGCTCTTTCAAATCAGTAATGCTTGGATCAGCTAGCTGCCTAGTCACAAAATTTGCTAGTTAAAATTACTTCATTCTAACATCTGTTCAGTGATTACCTTTTCTCTGTTTCTTTTTGCATTGAAGATATCCTTTCCACCAAAGTGTGCTTATTAACAACAGGAAAATGCATGTAGCCACTACTCCAACAATAACATAAACAGTCACACTCTTTTTATCTTCCTCTGAACAAGATCCAAAAGCTGCACAGAAATGAAGACAAGATTGTTAAGTGTATGCAACAGCAGGGGCAATAGAAAATAAGATTCTTCCAGTTGATTACATAGAATATGAATATCAACATGCATATTATTCATGGGAAAATAATAGCAAAGAAAAATACGTGGGCACTCATCCAACACTCCTTCAAGCTGAGAATTTCTGTCTGTTAATTCAACCAAAATTACGAAAATGGATTTCCTTGGCCATATAGAATGACCCTTTGAATCAATAACCAAAAAGGAGAGAAAACAGTTATAAAATGTAAGCCTACATCGGACATACCAGAAGAGATTTAACTCCTACTTATTTTTTTAGATGAAAAGAAAATAGCAATAGGAATAGGAAAGGTATTTAGAGCTAAAACTATCTATTGGAAGGCCGAAAAGAAGAGCCTGGTTGAAATAACCACAATACAAATATTCTATCACCTGGTAAACATCGAAGTTTATACTATAAATCAGTAACATACTAATACTTATAGTTGGTACAGAACCACAGGAATATCAAGCCATGTATGAACTTTAATAGCTTAGTTTCAAAAAAACTAGTTTGCCCAGCAAAAAATTAGGAAAGCTATTGAAAAATTATTCTTTCAATCATTTGGAGCAGGCTAAGTTAAAGCCACAGATTGGCTTTTGGTGCTGATAATAGTTTACTTGATCTCTAGATAAATGTTGCAAGTTGCAACTCTAAAGAGACCAAAGCAAATCAATGGTTGAGAGAGATAGCCAACCAGTTATCTTTTGCAATTTCAGACGCCAACTGGTGTTCAAATAGCACGGTGGAAATGGCAAAAAAATTATCAGAATTTTCCACATATTTGTTGAGATTATAATTAACTGTTAAAGTGTGCTCTCTCTAGTAGCTTAAGCTTTTAGATGAGATGGTCACACACTTCAACATGGTATCAGACCAGATGAGATGGTCACACACTTCAACAATATTAACATGGATCATGTTAGATAGCAGCAATTTTATCTTATACAATGGAAGTTGATAAACAATGTCAACCTCACAAATAAGCAAACAGAGCATGTAATCATGCATTCAATTGCAGTACTTCTTCTAGAAACAATTAAATTTATCATGTATGAACCTGCTCATATGATATGTACGCTCTCTAGAATATCTCTTGGGACTTTAAAGTTTACACTGATACATGCCTTTTTGTGTTAGTTCTCACTGAGACATTAAATACACAATATACTTGAAGGAAACCGAAGTGAGAAGTGTAAAAGCAGATATACTATGATATTCCCCTTAAAATGATGAAGATTGAAGAAACTTACTTGGTTTGAGTGAGATTGCAGATATTAGGGGACCGTAATGCCCTCTAACTGGGATTCTGATAGTTCCTTTGCCAGCCCAATAAAATCGAATCTCCAAAAAATTATCTGTTACACTGGTTTTAAAATGCCTAACCACGGGCGTTTGAACTCCACCAGCCTCATTCACAATATTGAAGTCTTTCCAAACTAATTTTTCCTGAAGTAGAAAGAATATTGTATAGGTATCTTGTGGAAAGTCACAGGAACTTATTCAGCGAGATGTTAGAATATGTCTAGATTAATAGTATACGAAATTCTTCCTCTTCAAAAATCTCAGTATAAAGGAAAGATAAAATTTTGTATCCTAGTTGTCTAAGCTCCTATATAGAGACTACTTTCTTGTTATAGATCTAATAGCTTCCATCTAAAGCTGCCTGCCACACAGTTTTTCATTTTTTTCATAATAAGGCTTGTCTCTTTCCAGATAAAGCAGCATCACTCTTTTACTCTCTCTTCCAGGCTCCAGCATCTTTTGGGCAGCACGTTCCATGTATCGACAGTCCGCATTGGGTTGATACCATCACTCTATACCTGTTAACCTGTCAAGTCAAACAGTCTATGGCTGTCCAGCTAGCTGATGTGTCACCATCCAGACAGCACCATGCCGCTTTCTAGAGAACACTTTTAGTTGAGACTTGTACTAGTCAACGCATGGTTACTACATCGTCACCAAGTTAAACACCGTGAATGGTCATCTATCCAATCAATCTGGCACAGTGCTTGCTTCTCTGTGGCCATCTAGTTAAGCTCGCAACATGAATGTCCTCAAATTCAGTCATAACTCCTACTATATTTTGTCCAGGTAGTATCATGTCACTTTTCACTTTTGATTTGCAAACACAAGTTGCTGTATCACCTTGAGTTTGGAAGGCGCATTGTGGGAGAATTAATGCAGTGATGTGTTAAAATATATTCTAGGTTAGTAGTAGAGAGCATTTTTTCTAATTCTGGATGGGTAATTTCCCTAATTTAATAAGTTCTCTTATTTCATTTAGGTTAGAGCTTACCATATTTGTAATTGCCTGAACTTCTATATGTGGAGGCATCTTGTATATCATCTACAATCAAATACAATACAAGTTCTCTCTTTTTTCCTCATATTTTCACACATCTAACATAGTTTAAGCGTATAGAAAGTTTTTCTAATGGGCATACCAACCTGGATGTATATATCAAATACTCGCCTTCCAAGACTGGTATAGGTGCTGTCATTTGTAAAACTTATCTCAGCAAAGTGCAAGCTGACATTGTAACTCCCGTTCCTCAAGCAATAACGGAAGTAAGTGAGTGAGAGGGGAGACATCCGTGCATTATTGTACAATTCAGAGAGCCTTTTTGATTGTGTACTTTCAATAAAACGTGCATTTTGGTCGTTATTATCATCCATAAAGTCCCCAGTGCTACTCAATCCCCAATAATTGGTGCTACTGCTGAAATATCTAGCAGAACCACCATCAACGCTTGCATCTCCTGCATAATGAACTTCTACATCGCTCTCCTTTACAGTAAAATCATTCCCACCACTATTAACATGTAGTGAACACCCATCTGCCAATGAAAATAATAGAAGTCAATGCTCAAAATATATTTTATAAGTTGGGAAAATGATCAAGCAGAAAATATTTCCAACGATTAGGTTGTGAATCCTCAAATCATCTAAATACTTGTATATACACGAGTTTAAGGACCTATTTGGATTGACTTTTGGCTTATGACTTATAAGCCAAAAGCCATAAGTTAGGATTTCTAAATTACGGTTTTTGCTTATTTTTGTTATTTTGGCTTTAAAGCAAGTGCTTATAAGAACTTTTTGACTTTACCCAAACACTTCAAAACTGCTTAAAATCTATTTTGGCTTTAAAGCACCTAAAATAAGCCAATCCAAACAGACATTAAGACTGAATACACCCTTAGAATGTCTTTGTGTTAAATATCAAAAATGAAACTAACTTGCTACAGTCTCTTGCATAGTTGAGCAATCTGCTATTTGAGTGAAGGAGAAGATGGCCAAGTGGCTAAAGATATAGTTTCAGATTCTTGCTACTGATGTGATTCTTATTCCATATGAAAATTGTATAACTTTCCAGAGAAGAAAAGAACATACTTACACCGACGACAAGAGAAATCCTTCGTACATGGATGAATTCTCATTCTGTAGAAGTTAAAGCACAAAAGCAGTTAGACCCAAATCCGAATTAGATAGAAGCAATCACTTCTGCTTTGCACTTCCTTTTTCTCTCAGTTTCATCATAAATCAGAATTTTAATGTTTCAGGATAATAAGAATCATCTTACAAGGGGCTTACTGCTGCAGAGCTCTTGTACAAGTTTAAATACAGATTCCTGTAGAAGGAATAATTGTCAGAACCATATATGCTTATCCAATAAACAATGTAAAAGCATGAATTAACAAAAATGGACCTATCCTTACATGTTCTGCTGACAAGCATGTTGGTCAGGTCCTTGCCATGTAAAATTGTTGTAGGAAAGATCACTGCGCGCAAAGGACGCTGTTAGATGTCATCTTTCCGATTATGAACCAAGCAGTTGTGAGATCCACATGAAGACAAAATATGGAAAAAATAATGCCAACATGAATGAATCAAAATTGCTTTGGCATGCCACTGTACGACCATTATGTTTATGAATAAAAATTATGACATGTTCCGCAAAGACTGAGTCCATCATACACCAGCAGAAATTGTTTATGAAATTAGAATATTAACAAATATACACTTACACATTTATTCCACTCTTCAAAATTGAGTCTGGTATATCTCCACTGAGCATGTTGCCAGTAAGAAACCTATATAGAGAACATAAAGCAGTTAGGCAACAGCAAATCTGGAAGTGCAAGCACATGTTATACACTTCATACTTGAAGATGTTGGGGGTATGAGCAAACGAAGATTGAGAAGAGACTGATGTAACTTGCTAATAACAAAATAAAAAGGACATCACATTTGAGAGAATCCACTTTTTGCAATTCAACTTACACAAACTTCAGCATACTTCTAGCACTAATATTGTTTGGGATTTTTCCGACTAACTTGTTGAAGGTAACGTCTCTGCAGAAAATTAAAAAGAAATCATGATTACCATTTGAACTCCCAGAAGGAGATAGAACAGATGAATCTGTGAGCACAAACTCTTACAACCGCCACATGTATATTGTAGAAGAAAAATGTATAAGAGCCAACTCTATATGTTAGACTAAATAATGTACTGGAGAGACACAAGAAGAGGAAGGATGAGAAGTTTAGTGAAAAGCAAAGAGCAGCATGAAACCTTTTGATATTAAGGTGCCATATACTAATTAAGAACGAGTGCATTGTTTCTCAAACAGCCTCAATTATCTTTTAAAACTGGAAATGCTAAAAAATTTACAGTCACAGAGAGCACACTAGATGTGAAATATTTCAACTTTCCAAACAAGGAAATTAAAAGGGGCTTTAATTTCTACAGGAGTTCTTGGTAGAGAAGAAATGATTTCTCAACTGTTTTTGACTGGGGAAAGCAGTATTAACTGAAAGAGGCGCCAATAGAGGACAGTAAATAGTGTGACCTCAGAGAATCCAAAGGTCACGGCCAGAGGAGGAAGGCAGAAAATCATGTAATAGCTCTCTCTCTCTCTATTTAATACCATGTAATTTTGAATGCAGCTGAAGAAGTTTGAACATTAGGTGCAGAAGAATAAGTCCATAACTTACAATGTTTGCAGATCCTTCATCGCCCAAATATATACAGGAAGTTCTCCAGAAAGGCTGCAGTTTCTTAATACCCTGTATCCATATTTAATTAGCTTAAGGAAAGCTAGAATGCTTGCTTAATAGCACACTATAACTGTGCAACGGTTTCCACATATCGGTATAATTTTACATACAAGTTATGGAATCCCATTATATCACCCAGTGAAGGAAATGCCTGAGCTGGTCCACCTATGTCACTGATCCTCCTGTATACAAAATTGACCGTGAGAGAACTGCAAAGAGTAAATGCTCTACAAAAATCTAATAAAAAATAGTTAAGATAATGTTGGAAGGTGACTCTACTCACAAATCTGTTAACTTATTCAGAAGAGATATGTTTGTTGGAATGGGACCCTCTAGTCCGGTGGCATGCATCTCCCTTCATATATCGTCAAGAAAAAGTTTAGAAACTCTTGCCAAAATATTATTTTGAAGTTTGGAAGGTATTTCGAAAGATCTTACAGTTTGGTAAGTTGTTTCCAGTTCTGTATGAAATCTGGAATCTGTCCACTGAAATTGTTGTCATTTATCCTACTGTATAGTAAAATTATACTGTGAGATATCCTATTCCCCGAGAAAGAAAAGAGCTAAAAGGAGCTCGGCTAGACTGTATGCTCTTACAAATCCGTTAAATTTACGAGTTTGGAAAATGAAGTTGGCAACTTCCCCACCAATTGGTTGGAGGATAAAATCCTGAAAGTAGAAAAAGATTTAATCACCCACTCATCTATGCATCAGTCATTCAGGTGCCAAATGCCAATTATTCTTCAAGTTTGCTTTAGGAGAAGATAACAAAGTGGAAGAGAAATGAGAGGTCTTACAGGGTTTGCAAGTAGATCAGTTTCCCTAGTTCAGAAGGAACACTGCCTGAAAACTGGTTCGCCTCGAGATTCCTGGTTTAAAACATTTCAATGGATAGAATAAAGAGAGCAAATAGCCACCCAAATTATATTTGGACAGCATAGCCACTACATTTTCTTTTGCAATATATATCAATAATATGAGAATTTTTTGACTAGTTAAGAGAATCCAATCTCCAGACCGATATCATAGAAGTAAGTTCGAATAGAAATTCAATACATACAGGTACAAAAGGCTGCTGATGTTTCCCAACTCCTTTGGGATTTCCCCTGACAACCGGTTTACAGTAACAGAGCTGGATCAAAAAGTATGCAATTACGATTTGAAAATGAAGACATGACAGAAAAACTGATCAGCTGGAAAGAAAGTGGGGTATTACATGTTAGTCAACTGCATTGCAGCCCACTCAACTGGTATTCTGCCACTGAGATAATTGTACGCAAAATCACTACAAATGGGGTAAGAAAGAGGATGGCAAAGATTTAGTGACTTACGTTGATATAGTCATGAAAAAAAAGAGGCTAGTGAAAGGATCAATTGTAAAAATGGTAGAGAATAGCTCTTACATTTCTTTGATGTAGGGAAGCTTTACCAGTTCAGGTGGGAGTACTCCTGGAAGATTTAAACCCTTTAATACACTGCATGCGTGAAAATAATATAAAGACATCAATTTAGGAACAAATTGCAATAGAAATAAAAAAAGATGTGGACGCAAACGAAGAGAAATCAGAGTGGCTGCTTCTGATAAAAGAAACCCGGCAATGAGTGGTATTTACTATTTAGTCCAGTTGAGACAGAAGAATTAGTATGAAGTCACTAGAAGGAAACTTCTGTATTGATATGGCTTTTCTAAACCCGATGAAAGCATAGCCTATAATGTTTCTCTTTACAAGCTCCAGGAATACTTAAGTAGTTAAGTTTGAATAAGCCTTTTAAGTAACCATACATAATGGTTCTGGGGAAAGGAAGTTCATGAAAAATCTGAAAACCTCTTCACTTCAGAATTCCTTGAGTTCGTTCATCGATTTTATTTCAGACAGACATCAAGTAGGATTGTCCCCAAGCTGGCTCTGGGGTGACATTGATAATCACATAGATATGAGTAGAAACAAAGCATGCATGACAAGCTAAAAGGTTAGAAACAATTTAATCAATCTCGATTTAGAAATAAGGTGTAAATGCCTCACATTTTTGTGATGTGGTCTTCATCATCACATCCAACAATTTCCTCATGCCACGCTAGCTTAACTGTGTCTCCAACTTCTTCAACTCTGCATAAATCTGCATCGAAACTCAAATATGTCGCACCCATCGTTTTGGCAATTTGTTGGAGGACATTCACTGAAAAACAATCAATAGGTTGAAATCAACTAGTATAGCTTGCACTATGCAATCTTCCCAAAGTACTATTTGACAATTACAACTGGTAATAACCAAAAAGGTCATCAGCCGAAGAAGTTTAGAAAAATCGATTTCTATTTAGTGCTTCCATCAAATTGAAAAGAACTACTCTCTCTACTCCATATTAAGTGAATTGTTGGGGGCAAAACCCTTTATGAAAAATATTTTAAGGACATAAATTAGAAGCTACTTTCCACTTAACTCTTTTGATTATCCCCAAACTATTCTAATAGAAAATGTAAAGTAGTTAAGAGCCTCAATAAATGAAAGGAAAATATGGAAAAAAAGTCCCAATAATTTTCTTGAATTTTGAACAATTCATTTATTTTGAACTATGATAAAAGTCCAACAATTCACTTAATATGGACTAGAGGGAGTATATAAACTATTGAACACTTCTATCTGTAAGACAAGCAGAATGATTCAAGATAAGGCTGCTCAAAAAAATGTTTCATCCCTTAATGTGACCGAGATGCCATGATTGTAAGCTAATAAGTGTTCACTCCGACAATTAACACCTAATAAAGAGACGTCGATGCACTCCATCAGAAAAACTACTGAAATACATCAAATATTTCAAGAGAATAGGGGGACATATAGTATACTTCACGCAAAAGTAAACGTATAAGAAAAAATCATCCTCTTCATGCACTTGATGCTAGTAAAGGGACTATAAAAATGACTTGTTATTTTCTTATATCGGTGGTGTCAGAGCAAACTTGCATACACCTCGACTATTCCACTAGGTACCTGACACTCAAACCAGTTCAGGTACCAAATAACTTGCATTCTCTAGAAAACAGCTTTGAATTTGTAGTTCTGGACAGAAATGACTTGTAAAATAATGCAACTCCAGATGTAGAGTACAAGTGTTCAACACTAGAGGGGGCTTTCCGCAAAAACTCCACCAGATTTCTATGCATAATTTGTATGTGAGAGATGGTCACATAATATTCGTCAACCTTTACATTGTAAACTGTATCACTTTAACATATAAATCCTAAGCTTCTGGCAGCCAAACTTCTTATTAAATATCTTTTTTCAAGAATAACTATTTAATAATTGTATTTCCTCCTCCTCTTATTGATTCGGATATGCTTTATTGAGCCAAGGGTCTATCGGAAACCTCACTACCTTCTCAAGGCCAACACTTCCATGGCAAAACAAGCAAATCAGAATACCACCTAAATTGGAACATTCTAAGCGCTAGACATAGCATTAATTTCAGGAAACTGGTAACTAACTTTAGTTTTTTAAAAAAACAATCAATAACCGTAGTGTCCAGCCCAACTTGCACACCTCAACTAATTCCACGGGATACTTGTCACCTCCCACCAGCAACATGTACTAGGTGACTCTATATATTCCACGGGATACCTACCACCTCCCACCAACAACATGTACTAGGTGACTATATACATTCCACGGGATACCTACCACCTTCCACATCCCACCAGCAACATGTCCTAGGTAACTCTGCCCACCAAGGCTACAACTGATTGGAAGAAATCACCTGGTGTTTTTGGGTCAACGGAACTTTAAACCTGAGACCTCATGTGCTCAAGCCACTTTATTGACTACTAGGGCATACCCTTGGTAGCAACTAACTTTAATAATCCATTATTTATCTATTTGAAAACAGTAAAGCTCACACCTTTTCACTATACATTCACTAAATTGAAGTAATTCCATCCATTTCTCATCTTCTTTAAACTCAAAACTCCTAATCCTTCTTAAAATTATAGCAATCGAGAGAGAAATCTGTACTAAGAAATTAAGTATTTCTTGATCTGCTAAAGTAACCCCCCTCTTTCCCATGGAATCCAAAAAAATACCCATTAAAGCAAGAGAAAAGAGCAGCAATTTACCTTCTTCTTGAGGAACTCTGGACTCTGCAAATATCAAGAACAACAAGCAGCAGTGTAATCTCAGAATCCAAGCTATGGTTGGATACATTTTTCAAGAATAAAAACTGTGTAAAAGAAGAAGAAAAACAAAAAGTTCACTTCAGTAAGATGAATATATGAATCCCAAAATAATAAACAGCAAAAAGAATAAAAAAAAAGGAAGTGCGCATCAAGTTGGAAATAATTGGTGCTGGAGCTGTAGAGAGTAGACGTTGATATTTCTTTTTTGACAAAAACGAATAGGGAATTTTTGGAGGCATGCACATGTGCTCAATATGAGTGCCATTATCCTACATTAATTTTGTCATAAATTTCTTAGAATATTAACCACACGTCTCAATTTATGGGATACGGTTTAACTTACTTGAGATTTTAGAAAATAATTAAGAATTTAATGTCTAAAATACTTTTTTTTTAAATGTGATTATATGAAATAATTTTAAAATTAAATTACTTTTAATTATTACCAAAATTAAAAAAATATGTTATATAAATTGAGACAAAGAACATAACTTATCTAAGAACCTCCTCCAACTTTGATTTTTCTATATTAATGAAAGTTTAGCCGGAGGGAATAAACAAATAATATTAGTATAATAAATAATATTTTTTCGTTTAATTTATACGATATAATTTGATTCAACATTGCATTATAAAAAGGAAAAAAACAACTTGAACTTATCATGACATTTATGTAATTATAAGACTTTGAAATTTATGATTTTGAATATGTGATAATATTGATCACTAAAAAACAAGAATTAGCAAACAAATTACATAGTTAGTTATCATTAATCTTATTTAGCATTATCGACATATTATCAAATTTATTAGGCGTAAAATATTATAGTGTGTACTACAATTTCATTAGAAGATATATCTTTCTTTTTTTAATGGATTAAAAAAATAATGTCACATAAATTGAAACAAAAAAGTACATTATTTGATCAATTATATTAAACAATACCTGCTCTAAGTTACGCGGAAATTTATATAATATTTTATGTAAATATAATGTGGAATAATCTATGTATTGCAAATAGCCAAATATCAAAATAAAAAGTATTTAAAAATAAGATTATCCTTAAAGTAGATTATCCCCTTCATAACATTCCATGTATATAATATTATTTCTTAGTATATAATATCCTTAATGTGGAAAAATATACTACTACTACTATTTAAGTTAATCAACACATGTGACTAGTCAAATTTCCACCATGAAGAAAACTAGAAAAGTCATATGCAACATTAATTATTCAATAAAGTCATGAAATTGGCCCATATTGTTTCTCTTTTGTCTGTCGATTGACAACCTATTTAAATTAAGGGGTAATGCTAAATGGCCAGAAAATCTAATTAAAATTTGGTTAAAAAATTAAAAAGTTTATAATATTATTTTTATTTTAAATTAATTAATTTTTTTAAATTAAAATGTATTAAAGCTAAAAGGGTAAAAATGTTCAAAAAGGTAAAATAAAATAGTGTGAAATATGTTACTTTACCATTCTGGCCAAACTTTCTGGCCAAAAAGATTTTTCCTAAATTAAGTAATATAATCATAAAATTTAGAATTTTACATTAATTTATGGGTCCTACGTGAACTTTTTAGTTGGTTAACTACGGAATTAATGATCATTTTTTCAAAGTTTTTAACGTTCAAAATGTCAAAAAAAAAAAGTACAATAACAATAATCTCTCATTATATTGGTTGAATCTAATTTTTTTTAGATGAAACAATCTTTATCTTTTAAAAAGTAAAAGCAAATTAAAATAAGATTCCAATTAACATGCACATGATAATAATGTGGCAGCTAAAATTAATATGTGAATTGCATGATCGGGTCGATATTAGGTAAATATTTATTTAAATTAAATCAATTTAATGTATATATCATACTTAAATAATTTAATTAAATATAATTAAATGATATAAATATATATTATGTATATTAATTTGGTGTAAAGATCTCATCTCATGTGAGTAAATGACAATCATTTCAAGTTTAAGTTGAGACTTTTTTTGTGCTTCTTTTATTGGTGTTATCCAAAATACAAAAGTGAGAAAATGGCCAAAAGCCCCTCCAAGCTATTATCAAATTTTCAACTACACACTTATTTTTCACGGGGATCTATCACCCCCCTGAACCTTTTAAAAGTGAAATATCTACCCCTACAAACTCAAGCTCATATTTGTATTAGGTGGTATTCAACACGCGTTGGCACATAATATTACCCTTTTTTCATATAAAAAATAATAATTTTTCTTTTATTTTTTATTTTCATCTTCTCCTTTCTCTTTCTTTTCCATTCCTCCATTTCTTTTTCTTTGAACCTTCTGCAGATTTGATGAGAGGACGCCATGACTATCGAAACTTCGACCTTCATCGCACATGAAATCTCA
>JAJOOF010010363.1:0-33124 GCA_029582545.1 Solanum lignicaule | reverse complement strand
GAGCATACCATGCATATTTAAGTAGTAGGGGGCTAAAGGTCAGCCATGGAGATTATTTGGGTTTCAGTTTAGGTGGTATCTCTATTACCCTTTTACAGTAAATGTTTACGATTTTACTTTTTGCTTTACATACCAGTACATTTTTATTCGTACTGACGTCCCTTTGCCTGGGGACGCTGCTTTTTGTTTTGTGCGAGCAGGTACAGGCAGGGACTCTAATCGACCCACCCGCTAGGATTCAGGTTCAGCTGTGAGTTGGTAAGCTCCATCTTATCCTGGGGCTATCAGAGGATGTTTACTTTTGTTGTACAGTTTGGGTATAGTCGGGGCCTTGTCC
Organism: Solanum lignicaule; assembly: GCA_029582545.1. NCBI lineage: Eukaryota > Viridiplantae > Streptophyta > Magnoliopsida > Solanales > Solanaceae > Solanum > Solanum lignicaule. The sequence continues at coordinate 32,787 of JAJOOF010010363.1, read as the reverse complement.
CGACAGTGCTTATGTCACTCATAGAGGCTATTGTGGACACAATATTCTGGGTTTTCTTTTTTTGTATGTTTCAACCTCCAGCCAATAGTCTTGGCATGCATATATAGGTGTGTGTGTAAGTAGGTATGTTTTCGATTGTGGCCTCGTAGGCTAGAAGTACATCTTTATCTATTTTTATGGTTTGTCTACCATTATTTGTATGGTTATTCTCTTTCAGGTCATGACCTCTGGGTCCAGGCTTCACTTTTTAGAGGTTGTGCTGCCCAATATTTCTGCCTCACAAGTTTGGTTTAGTTAGTATGTTTCAATGGGTAACTCGATGTTTTAGGGTATCGAGTGCCAGTTACGCCCTTATTTCGGGGCGTGACAACATTGTTCTTCCAGGTATGTAAGGTTTCTCATAGTGATGGAATTGTTCTTCCTCATGCCAATCATGTAGTCAATCCATTAAATTCATTGATGAAATTGTTTATGTAAAGGTTCTTGATGAATTCTTGAATTTTAAGTTCGTCCTTTAATAATGGTGGTTTCGAGTTCTTGAAGTGAGGGTCTTGCGAATTAGGGTTGTTTCTTGATCGATTTTGAGTGAGATTTGATGAAATTATTTTGAGTTATTGAATCAAAAAGGAATTTGGAAGAAACCAATCTATCCTAAACCAATTAGGACCCTAAAGATTGTAGGAAATTCTGGTTTTGGGGTGAGTCACGACCCAAAAGTACCCCCTAGATGTGACACGGCATACAAGACTCTGAAAAGCCTCATAGCATATCATAAGATAATAGAAAATGTTGCAGAAATTTAAAAGTTTTTTCTTTTACAATCGAAGTTTTTTATAAGAACAAGCGGAAGTCTACACTTTGTCTTAAACCATATATAACCATTAGAACTAAAACTTTGGGACGCAGCCCATACAAAAGTTCTAAACATATAATGAAAGATTTAAAGGACATAGTGGTCAAGCCCTCGAATTCTATGAGGACTTACCAAACTTCTTCTTCTTGATCTACTATGATCCTAGCCACGAGGATGGAAGTCGATATCACCAAACCCTACACTTTGTAAAAAATGTAGAAAATATGGGTTAGCACAAAAATGTACTAAGTATGATAGACATTCATAAAAATCCTTGAAAACATGCTAAAAAGGACATTTTAGTTGAAAAGCATGCACTTTACTAAGTTTGAGAAATCATCATGCACATTAGTATAAAAGCATAAGTCACAAGCATGTTCATTATATAAGTCACTATAGCATAATAGAACCATCTCATAGGTAACCCTAAGTTATACTTGTGCAATGTATAGATAAAGATTCCTTAATCTCATCTATACTAAGTACCACTTTTAGGCCATCACAACTATACTTACCATTCTTTATTCTCATCTTTAGTTAATACTCATAGACAAGGAACCTTCACATTTAATAAGTCATGACAAGGAAAGCAAATCATAGCAACAATCCAAGTTAAGCATTCATCATTACATTTAGCCTTCATGTCAACATTCTCAATAGCCTCATTATAAGCATATTCATTTCATAAGACATTATAACATTTGAGGAACATACCATGACCACTCTCAAAGCCTACTTGTGCAATGCATGGATGAAGTCCCATACCCCCACCCCCACTTCATAGAACTTCTTGAGTCACCAAAGTACATAAATCACATTTTTTTCATGATGGGAATAAGCCCTAACCGACATAGACCATGTGAGAAAATCATGGAATCCGGTGTCATGTCCCACACCGAAAAGAGTCGGTCTACTTGCCTAAGGTAGAACCGGTAATGTTTTAGCTTAGGTAGATCCACTAGCTAATAACCTATGTGAGCACATAGTTATGGGATAAGGAGGTTGTTACTAGAAACCCGGTCTAACATAAGGAGAGCTTCCACCTCACAATATCCACTCAGTGCTAAGCATTAAATTCCCATGGAGTAGTTCATTCTCTTTTATTATTACACATGAAGGGGTGCCATTAGCCTACCGGTTCAAGGTACATTATTACACACTTGAAAGGGATGCCATTATCCTACCGATTCAAGGTACATTATTACACACATGAAATGGATGCCATTAGCCTACCAATTCAAGGTACAACATTAGAATAGCTCATTGAATCCTCATGAAAGGGATACCATTGGTTTACCTATTCAAGGTTCATCATTACAATAGTTCAATGACTCATCATAAAAGGGATACCATTGGTCTACCGATTCAAGACAAAAGCCTTAGGATACTTCATTAGTCATTTAGGAAAGGGATGTCATTGGCCTGCCGATTCAAGGTTCATTAAGATCACTTTTAATTACACATGAAGATGATGCCCTTAGCGTATCATTTCAAGGTATATCAATAAAGATTAATTTTATTCACACATTAAAGGGATGTCATTGGCCTACCGATTCATTTGGGTGAGGAAAGCCTTTCACATCATCACAATTGCATCATAGTCATACTCACTTTATACTCCAGTATTCATAAAGCATGTACATAAACATCATGATCATGATTCATCAACACATCTAGGATTACTTCATTAGACATGGATAACAACATGATTCAAATAGTTCAATTACTACAAGCACATTCTCATGATAATCATCTTTCTACAATTCACCCACATCACAAGTTCATAAATTGGGACATGGTGATTTCGTGGTTTCTTGGGGGAAATTCAACATAAAAACCATAGAAATTCCTCAATTAATACATAATTCAAGTAATCAATCCATAACATTCATAATTCGATAACATTCTACTCACATCAATAAATACCAACACTTTAAGATCCAATTTGGAAGAATTGGGGGAATTCAAGGATTCTTGAGGAATTCATCTTTAAAACAGTACATAATCATCAATTTGATCATAATATAAATCAATTAAACCATTAGAAACGTTTCTGAAGTGAATCCATGACTTGGAGTAAAACCCTAGCTTTTTGGGTAAAGTTACAAGTTTGAAATTGAGTTTTGAGGGACTCCATGGATGAAAACTATCCATGGATAAAAGACTACCATACCTAGATGAAGAATCTCCACGAAATTGAGTAGAAAAGGTTGCTCCTTCAAGCCTAGACTCAACCTTCTTCTTCTTCTTCTTTGGGATTCTAGAGAGAGAATTATTTAGGGGAAAGCTGGTTATGATTTGGGGTCTTGGGATTTATGAGGTGTTTAATGACTTAAAAACACTTAAATAGGTTAATTAATACTATACAAAATGACTCCACTTAATAATAACTAAAAAGGAAATTACCTAAAAGTCCCTTACCTTGGCCGAGATTTGGACAGATTTGTAGGCATGAACCATGACCTAGGATCCACGGTCCATGAGTGGACTCATGTGGCATCCTGCAGGTCCGTAGGTGGTGGCCTGAAGCTCCCTATTTGGGGTCTTGACCCACGAGTCACTCCCACGAGGTGTGGATGGACCTACCCCCCATAGGTCCCATTTGTGGCTCACTTCATGGGGCAGATTTGGGGTTAGGCCTTAGGGCCCTCCTCAAGGACCCTTGGTTGGTCCTTGGGGATTCGTACCTTCACGTTTAACCCCTATAACCCTCATTCTAAGTATGGGAAGACATTTTACAATTATAACCCACACATCAAACTGTAAAACTCTTACGTAAGGCTCTAGTTTCACCTACTAGTATTTCGGGTGTTACAGGGTCGGATGAAGATGGATCCCTCTCTGCGTAGCAGGGAAGATACGAAGTCCTCCGCCTCAAAATTCAATGAACAAAGTTTAAACTCCCTCTCCGCGTCGCAGAGAGAATACGTGGTCCCCTATCTCAAATTTTCATTGTGTGTTTTTTTCAAATCATGTCTTGCTCTCTTCTTGATATTTATCCTTAGATTTTTCCTCAATCATTGAGAGATGCTTCATATCCTAATCAAATGTCTTAAATTACGTTTTATTCCTTTTCCAAATCAAGGTAAAGTTAAGAAAGGAAGTTCAAAGATTCTATTTCATACGAAAACTTAAGAGTTTCTCAATGCTATTTCAGTATATATATATATATATATATATAAATGTATACCTATGTACTTATGTTGATCATTGAACTTAAAGATAAGTTCACAAATGCATGTTTTCAAGAATGTATGTATGTCTAAGGTCTGAAAAATATTTCAACAAGTAACAACAAGTCCCTTCTTTGAAATAGGTAATATTAAGCATAAAGTTATATCAAATGTTTTGGGAGTAGTATCGAGTACCGAATAGGGGTAGAGATTTCTATGGTAAGCCTCACCGAAGGTTTCACAGGTCAGTCTAGCCAGCCTGTTTAGGTAGCACTTTAAAACTTCGGAGGGTGAGAGGTACAACCAGAGTGATTGGTATGGGATAGAGTTTCAGGGGTTCACTATCAGATCATTTAAGCCATAATGGTTGTTATTTATTAGCCAATCTTCATAGGTTTGCTATGGTCGTGGCGAGATTCACTATTGGTGTAGACACTATCCCCGGCGAGGGATGATTTCACTTACTCCATATTTAGCTCAACCAGTGTCAACGGTACCACCTCAACCTAGAGGCATTGCCTAGGGGCAGGACCAGAGGGGTCTTCATCGAGAGCTTGGGGAGGACCCCGGGGAGACAGGTCAAGTGGTAGGTTTTGATTCATAGGAAAGAGGTCGAAATGGCTACCTATATGAAGGTCTAGCAAGGGCGGCAGTTAAGGTATCAGACACTGATATCACATGTATTGATTTTTTATGCCATTATCTTAGCTCAGATTTATTTTATTTGGGCTCTTCTCTTTCATATGTATCTTGTATTAGGATTCCAGGTTGCGTATGTGTTTAGAGCCTCTATCTCCACTGTTGTATTTTTTGACCCCTTGGGTGAGTTTTTAGTACTAGATCGGGTTTATAGATCTCGTTTGGTGACTATTTGAGGGTGTGACATTCGAGCTAATCTTATTGGATTAGATATATTGGATTTTTATGTCATTATAAAAATGGACTGGTTATCCCCCTTCCAAGAGGTCTTGGATTGTTTTGTTAAGACCTTTACCTTAGTAATGCATGGTATCCCGTTGGTGGTTTGGTAGGGCTCCTTTTGTAATGACCCTCTCAGTCATTTACTTTTAAATGACTTATTTTCATCGTCTAGAGTATTCCTATATTGACCCCAAGTCATTTATGACTTTTTGGGACTGACAATTTGGTCACCTAGTCATTCATTTGGTTCTGTGAAAGTTTTTATACTGTTGGTATCTTCTGACTTGAATGGTTAACATCCATCTAAATATCAAGAAGACCGATTCAAAATGAAATTATAATGGTTCCATCAGCTACAAAACATTGAGTTTTATGTAGAAGGACCCATGGTGAGGATTTCAAGCCTTTTAGACTAATCATGAGCCCTCTTATGAACCTTTGCTAAAATAGAGTTGAACTTTCTTCGAGACGACCTTAGTTGGAAGTTCCAGCATCTCAGAGTATTCTGAGATCCTGAATTCAGTTAGGTAGTATATCTCGTTTGCGTGCACGGGGTTCTGGATGAATCTTGAGAACCTCCTCGAGGATTTTCATGTTGGGCAAAACAAACTGATGTAGATCAGTTGGTGCAGGACATATTCCTTCTATGCGATAGCAAACTCTTATCCTCGCCGGCAATGACCAAAGAAGTAGGTCTCTATGTTTGCAATGTGTGTGCCACGTTGGTGGAGACTTGGCTTGTTTCCCTGTGCAATCACAAGCCTATTTCCACATACGCAAAGGCCAAGGTATGGGACCTCCGTGTTTGTGGACCACTTCTCCACGATTTTAGAGAGTAGTTTTTTAGTCTTTTTATTAAATTCCATATGTGATTTAATTTAGTTACAAAATTAAAATTCAATTATCTTGAGTTCTAGGAGTATAAATTGATTGATTCTTGTTGCTAATTTTCTGAAAGGTTTGGGCTTCACCTTGGAGTAATTTGGGAGTTGTGGAAAGTGTCATATGGAGGTAAATTTCTCTCTGAAGGGTCTGCCATGCCTCGTTAATAGAATTATAATTTTGATTAGCATGCATGATTTTCTTGCTGCCTTTTGGAGCCTCAAATTGTGTACTATTTTCGGAAACAAGCTCAGTAAGTCATATTGAACCTTTATATAAAATCAATTTTGAGTGCAAGTACCACATTCCCATTTTGACTATATTTTTGGTCCATCTCAAATTATTGTGATTTTGGTATCAAAATATTTGTATTGATGTTGTGATGGTGTTTTGATAGCATGTCATCATTTAGAGACTATTTGGAAGGGAAAACTCATATTTGTGATTTTGGAGCACATGCGGTCTGGTTTGAGGTAGCCTATAGTTTTTGAGTGTTTAGATTGAGCTCTAGAATGTGAACTCATGTTGATTAGTTGGGATATGGGTTGAGTTAGCAATTTATCATGCTTAATTTTTTAGAAATCATGTTTACGTTGTAATTTTAGGTTTTCGGGAATCGATCATGTAGTTTCGTTCCCTTTTTATCATAATCCTTTCCTTGTGGCCTCTATCTATTCTTGCTTATGATTTTTGGTAGAATGTTATTGATCTTATCCTAGGTTTAGGCTAGTGATTACCTTAGACTTGCATTTCGGAGATGATAGGCCTTAGAATTGCTCTAACATTGCTTCAGACATCTTATCTCCTTGTAGACTGATGTAGAACACTTGGGTCTAATAGTATGAGCCTTAGTTAGGAGGTAACTCATCTCCGATGATCGTTAATCCATAATGCCCCTTTACTACAGCCCTAGTTATTCTTGGTTATGATTTTGGGCTTCGTGCGAAGGTTCAGGGTTGGATCCTGTTTGAGCTTGGAGTGTTTCATTGACTACTTAGGTGTCAAAGTCATTCCAAAGTGGCCTTATGATTGCATCTTGACATGGGATTCTTCTTCTGGTAGAACGTTTTGTTGTAGATTCAAGGTCTTGTCATGTTTCTCTACATTTAGCCATAGATTCTAGGTCTAGACACCTAATCTTCAGCCGCAATCTATATTTCAAGCATATTGTCCTTAACGGAGTTGATATCTATCATCTTAGTTTAGTTAGATCGTTAAGGAGCCCTATCTGCAGTTCAATTTTAGGCCATGCATTCTCCAGTTTTAGATTCCATCGAGTTCGCTCTCTATAGTTATAGTTCTTCTATGTACTGTCGGGCTTATGGGGGCCATTCAGGTTATTTTCTTAAACTTACGCACACGTGTACCTTTTGGGTTATGAGGGCCAGGTAGCTTTTAGTTCGCTTTTGCTTTTATTTCCGCTCATTTTACACTCCAGTGCATTCATGTTATACTTTCGCTCATTTGACCTCTATAGTGTTATATTTTTTCTTTTAATATTATCTTTACTTTTCAAGCTCAGTTGACCTATGATGACTATCGAGTACCTGTTATTTTGGTACTCATACTATATTTTGCATTTGATTTTATGATGCTGAGCTGAGCAACAGTTACCATAACTAACTTCGAGTCAGTTGTAGCGGGATTCGGAGGCAAGGGTGAGCTTATGCCATTTAGATCATATCTGTCATTTTGTATAGTTTTTCTAGTCTTTTGCATTTTTAGATAAGTCTGTATATTTTGGTTCATTTATGGGACTTGTACTCTTTCTTTGTAGTAGCTCTGTACTTGTGACTACAAGGTTCTTGGTTGAATCTTTTGACTTATATATATATATATATATTGCTCCTGCTCTTTTCTATTGATATATTTGCTAAATTGTTTCTCTGTTGCGTGTTGGTTGTTATTTCTACCCTTACTCCCATTACTTTTCATTCTAAGTTACGAGTTTGGCATACCTACCAGTGGTTTATAGTAGGTGTCATCATGACTCGAGTTTTCAGGTCGTCATAAGTTTGTATTAGAGCCCTAGGTACACTAGTCTCACTTGCATAGAGCTAATGTCTAGTATATTCCTCTAGATCGGTGCAGAGAGATCTGTATTATTTCTTTTGGAGGCAACAAGGAATTATTAGGAAAATTGTCTCATTTGTATCACTTTCGTGCAGCATGTCTCTTAATGGTTTCCTGAAATCACACTTGTTTCATTCTTTTGTATTATATCTTTTGGAGGCAACGAGGAATTATTAGGAAAATCGTCTCTTTTGTATCACTTTCGTGCAGCGTGTCTCTTATTGGTTTGCTGGAATCTCACTTGATTCATTCTTTTGCACAATGGCTTAACAGCAGGGATGATGCGCTGAGGGACATTGGTAAAGCCCCAGCAGGGGTCAGAGGATGAGCTCAACGACGTGTTAGGGCTGCAGCACCAGCCCAAAATAGAACAAAGATCTTTAAAGCCAACAACAGAGCCTCAAACAACTCCAATTCCTCCTTAGTAGGTTAGTCCGAGACAAGCCTAGCCACAACCCAGACAAACTATGGCTCCAGATCTTCAAGGAGCTTTCTCCCAGTTTTTGGTTGTGTTAGGGAGCATACAAAAGGCCACAACACTAGCTGGACCAGTATCGTAGGGTAAGCCTATAGTAGTGGCTCCGTAGGTCGAGGGCCACTAGTACCTGACGTCGCCCTATCAATTATTGCAGTCAAAGCAATGTCGTTAGAGGAGCATAAAATGCTAGAGGAGTTTATGAAATTATCACCTTTAACATTTTCAGGGACTATCGGAGAAGATGACCATATGTTTATGATTACTTGTCGTGAGCGACTTTATACTTTTTTGCTAGTGGAGTTGAGAGGAGCCGACTTCCCCATATATCGGCTTGATGAGTCAGCCAGGCAGTGGTGGCATACTTCTATTGAGTGTAGACTAGGTGGTTCACCTCCAGTTTCATGGGCTATGTTTTTAGAGGCCTTTCTAATGAGATTCATACCATGGAGTATGAGAGATAGACTTCGTGACCAATTCTCGAAGTTGGTTCATGGCTCCAGGATGGTGTCTAGGTATGGGGTGAGGTGTAACGAGCTCTCCTAAAATCCTATAATGATATTTCCCACCCAACATGAGAGGGTTCTTTGCTTTGTTTTTGGGTTGAGACTTCAGTTGTGGATTGAGACCGCATCTATGGTTTTAGTGGGCCACTTTTTCTTAGATGTTTTTTTATCATACCCGCACTATGGAGAAGTTCTATCACGAGGCCCTTGGGGGAAACTACAAGAGGGCTCGACATAGGGCAGCTAAAATAGGTCCTAATATAGGGGCAGTGACTCTAATGATAGGCCTCACCAGCAAATTCAACAAGGTTAACCTAGCTGGATTGTTTAGGCCTCACTTTAGGATTCAGAAGGTGACCAGCACAGTAAGGTTGATGCTGCTATGTGTCAGACTTTGAGGGGTTCACAGTTGGGTTCTTTAGGTTATAGTGGACGTTATTTTTTTGGGCCGATCTTTGCAAGAATTTTTATGATTGTGGTGAGCTTGATTATTTGTCAAGAGACTATCCTAGTGAGCGTTGCTTTAACTTACTTCTCATCAAGCTCAACCATTTGCAGTGGTAGTAGCTCTGGCTAAGGGAGGTTCCTAGGGTCAAGAGAAATGAGCTCATCATTAGATAGCTCGGGGAAGACCCTAGGGAGAGGGATTTGGTGGTACAATTGATGGAAATGGTAGGGGTCGACTGGACAATCTATATGTTGCTCCAGCGAGGGTGGAGGCTAAGGCATCATACACTATTATCACAAGTACAATTCTTTTATTCCATCAACCCGCCTCGACTTTATTTGATTTGGGTTCTAATGTTTCATATGTGTCTGTTTATTATACTTCTCTATGAGTATGAGTTCAGATCTTTTTGCAGTGCCATTGCATTTTTTTCCCTTGGTGGGTTAGTTATTAAGTATGGATCGAGTATATAGGTCTTGGTTGGCAATTATCTAGGGACATGACACATGGGCTGACCTTATTATGCTAGATATGTTTGATTTTTATGTTGTTCTAGGCATGGAATGGTTATCCTCCTACCGTACGGTCTTGGATTGCTTTTCTACGACCATTACCTTAGCCTTTCCTGGTATTCATCCACTACTGTGGCAGGGATATTATAGCCACACGCAAACTGGCTATCTCTTTGTTTAGGCTCAGAGGTTAATTGCTAGCAGCTGTCTAGCTTATTTGGCTTATGTGCAAGGTGTGATTATGGAGGTCCTTACGATTGATTAAGTCCCTATTGTTTGAGATTTTTTGGATGTTTTCCCAACCGACCTACATGACCTTCCCCGGAATGTGATATTGACTTTGCTACTGACCTCGAGCCATAAACTCATCCTATCTCAATTTCACCTTATCATATGGCCCATGCAAAGCTTAATGAGCCAAATGTTCAACTTCAGGATCTCTTAGGTAAGGGATTCAGTCGGCCGATTATGTCTCTTTGGGGTGCCCTAATCCTATTTGTGAAGAAAAAAGATAGATCAATGCAGATGTTTATTGACTACAGGCAGTTGAATAAGGTGAAGGTGTAGAAGCATTATCCCATGCCTTGCATTGATGATTTTTTTGACTAGCTTCAGGGTGTCATGGTGTTTTTGAAGACTTGCTTGACATCTAGTTACTATCATTTGAGTATTAGGGTGGCGAACATCTTTAAGACCGTATTTAGGACTCTTTACAACCACTATGAGTTCCTAGTGATGTCTTTTGGGTTGACTAATTCCCCTATTTCCCTTATGAACTTGATGACACATGTGTTTAGAAGGTAACCCATTCCTTTGACATTGTGTTCAAGTTTGACATTTTGATATAATCTTGGAACCAAAAAGAGAAGCAGCAACATTTGACTACGGTGTTCCAGACTTTGATAGATCAGTGGCTTTATATCAAGTTCTCAAAGTGTGAGTTTTATCTTGAGTCTATAGTATTATTGGGTTACGTGATGTCGAAGTATGGTATTATGGTGGATCTGGCTAAGATTGAGGCTATTTATTATTGGGCTAGGCCACCTTAGTGACTAAGATTTAGAGTTTACTCATATTAGTGTGCTACTATAGATGGTTTGTGTAGGGTTTTTCTACTATTTCAACACTGTTGACCCATTTGACTCACTTTGATGTTCCTTTTGAGTGGTCTGAGGAGTGTGAGTTGAGCTTTTGGAAGCTCAGGGAGTTGCTCACCACCGCTCTAGTTTTGACTCTTCCAATTGAGGGCTAGGGCTTGATGGTGTATTATGACTCATTCGGCGTTGGTTTGGGTTGTGTATTGATGCCATGGGGAAAGTTATAGCTTATGCATTGAGACGCCTTAAGGTGCACTAGTGAAACTACCCCACTCATGATTAGAAGTCGACAACGATGGTTTTCACACTTAGGATCTTAAGGCACTGTATGTATGTTGTTCGATATGAGATATATAGTAACACAAAAAGTCTTTAGTATAGTATGATCCAGAATGAACCTAATTCGAGCCAGCACTGGTGGATTGAGCTCCTCAAGGACTACGATCTCTCTATTATATACCATACGGGCAAGGAGAATGTTTTAATAGACCCCTTGAGCCAAAAGGTGATGAGTATGGGTAGTTCAACCTTTCTTTCAACTGTGGAGTGACCACTGTCTTTAGAAATTTAGTCTTTAGCCAATAAGATGATTCAGCTTGATGTTTCAAATTCTAGGCGGGTGTTAGCCTATGTGGGAGTTCAATCTTCTCTGTTGGAGGCGGTCCGTAGTCATTAGTTTGAGGATGAAGCTTTAATGTCTATCCAAGATTGGGTTTTTCTAGGTGATGTCAGGCAGACTACCTTAGATTATGATGGGGGTTTTGAGGTTTGATGATTGCATTTGTGTTCTGAGAATCAGAGATGTGATACTGCTAATTTTTTTTTAGGCCTATGATTCCAAGTCACTCTATAGCTGGTTAACGTGAATACGTATCATGACTTGAGGCAATATTACTGGGGGAGTATTACGAGAAGAGATATTGCAGACTATGTGTCCCATTGCTTGTGTTGCCAGCTAGTAAAGGCCGAGCATTTGAGGCCTTGTGGTAAGTTTCAGACATTTCCCATATCAGAGGTGAAGTGGGAGCATATTACCATTGATATTTTTATGGGATTTCTTCACACTTGTAGAGGTGTTCACAACATTTGGGTCATTATTGACCGATTGACTAAGTTAGAACATTTCATTCCCATTCAATCTTCTTTCAGCGTCGAGAGGTTGGCTCGTATCAACATTCAGGAGGTAGTTTATCTTCATGGGGTGCCGATATATATCATTTCATATTGGGATTCTCAGTTTACTTCTAGGTTTTGGAGGACCTTTTAGATGGAGTTAGGTACCCGTGTTCACCTTAGCATAGCTTTTCACCCATAAAATGACAAGTAGTCGAAGCACACTATTCAGGTTTAGTGGATAGGAACGATAGTTTAGTCACTTGGTTAATCGTTTGGTTTCTGTGCAAGTTTCTCTATTTTGGGAGCTTTTTAAACATAAACAATTGACTTCGGTAAATAGTTTAGGATGACAACCTCATACTGCAATTTTAACGGTTCAATCTACTTTGCAATATCAAGTTTGGGATAGAAGGACCTGCGGTGAGGATCCCAAGGCTTCCAGGCTAATCCCGAGCCCCCTTAAAGAATTTTTCCTAAAGTGGAGTTCGGTTCTGCGACCCACTTTTCATTATTGACAACTTTAGTTGGATGTTTTGGCATCTCTGTTAATTCTAGAATGCCTAATTTAGTGGGGTTGTATATCTCATATTTTGTGGGCGAGGTTCCGAATGAATCCTGAGTGCCTTGTTGGGGATTTTCAAATTGGGCAAAACTAGCCAATGTGCGGTAGCTGGTGCAGGCCAAATTATTTCTTCAAAATAATGGGCCTCAAGCTACATTTGCAGTTACCAAAAGAGTTTGTCTTCACATTTTGAGGCATGGGCCCCGTTTGTGGAGATTTGGCTAGTTGCTCTATGTGATCGCGGGCCTCCGTCTGCATTCGCAAAAGGCAAAGGTGGGTGGACCTTCACATTTGCTAGGGCCGAGGTAGGTGAAACACCTCTCCTGTGGTGAGTATCCCAAGGCTTCCAAGATGATCCTGAGCACCCTTACAAAATTTTGCCTAAAGTGGAGTTTTAGTCTAGGACCCACTTTTTATTAAGTCGACTTTAGTTGGATATTTTGGCATCTCTGTTAAGTCTGGAGGCCTAATTTAGTAGGGTTGTATGTCTCATATGTGTGGGCGAGGTTCCGAATGAATCCTAAGCACCTTGTTGGGGATTTTCATATTGGGCAAAACTAGCTAATGCACATTAGCTGGTGCAGGCCATATTCCTTCTTCAAAATAACGGGCCTCAAGCTTCATTTGAAGTGACCAAAAGAGTTGGTGTTTGCATGTTTTAGGCCTGGGCCGCGTTCATTGAGATTTGGCTAGTTGCTCTATGTGATTGCGGGTATCCATCTGCGTTTACAAAGGCAAAAGTGGGTGGACTTTCACATTTGCAAAGTCCAAGATGGGTGGAACATCACTCTTGATTTGACTCTTCATATTAAGTGTGAGGGCTTCAAAGTGTATTGCGACACATCCAACATTGGCTTGGGATGGGTGCTGATGCAGTAGGGTTGAGTTATAGCTTATATGGCAAGGTAGTTTAGTGTGCATGAGCACAACTACCCACTCACGATTTGGAGTTGGCGGCGATAGTTTTAGCTCTTAAGATTTTGAGGCACTACTTGTATGGGTACGATGTGCGGTCTACACTAATCACATGATTCTTCAATATATTAGGAGCTTGAAGGACCTTAATTCGAGGCAGCGTAGGTGCATTGAGCTTCTAGAGGACTATGACTTCTCTATTCTTCCTTCCAACTTAAGAGCAACCTTTGGCTTTAGACATTCAGTCTCTTTCAAATAGGATGATTCAACTCGATGTTTCATATTCTAGGTGAGTGTTAGGATATGTGGGAGTTCAATCGTCTCTATTTGAGCAGATGTGTGGTCGTTAGCTTCAGGATGAGGCCTTGGTGGCTATACAGGATCAGGTTTTGCAACGTGATGCTTGGCAGGTTACCTTCGATTCTGATGGGGTTTGGAGGTTCAAAATCCATATTTTTGTTCCGAGAGTTGCGGATTCGATTCAGCTGATTCTTTATTAGGCCCATGATTCAAGATATTATATCCATCCAAGTACTCGAAAGCTATATTATGATTTTATACAAGATTAATGGTGGAGAGGCATTAGGAGAGATATTATCGATATTTTTCCCATTTCTTGTGTCACCAACATGTAAAGGAAGAGCATTTGAGATCTAGTGGTGAGTTTTAGAAATTACCCATTCTGGAGAGAAAGTGATAGGGCATCACCATGTAATTTGTTATGGGTTTGCCTCAGACTTCTAAAGGTGTTGACAACATCTATGTCATTATTGATCGATTGACCAAGTCAACATACTTCCTTCTCAATCAGTCTTTATTAAGTTCTGAGAGGTTAACTCGTGTCTACATTTGGGAGGTAGTTTGTCTTCACGGGATGCTTGTATCCATCATTTTAGATAAGAGATCTCATTTCACTTCCAATTTTTGGAGGACCTTTTCGATGGATTTAGGTACTCGTGTCAATATTCATTAAACTTTTCATCCATAGAATGACGTGTAGTCAGAGCGTACTATTTAGGTTTTGGAGGATATAATGTGTGCTTGTGTTTTGGATTTGAAGGTCAGTGAGACCCGTTCTTGGCTTCAGTGGAGTTTGCATATAACAATTATAAATCGAGTATTCCAATGGCTCTATTCGAGGACTTGTATAGTAGGCTTTTTTTCACTCTCTGGTTGGTTGGTTTGGGTCTTCAGAGCCTAGGCCGCATTGCACGGATTTTTTTTAGAAGGCCTTAGACATAGTTTGGGTTATTCAGGATAGGCTTAGGTAAGCTCAGAGTAGGCATAAGAGTTATGCTGACCTTAGGTGCCGACCTTTGAGATTCAGAGTTAGAGATCGGGTATTCCTTTGAGTGTTGCCATGAAAAGTGTGATGCAGTTTGAGAGGTTGGGGAAGCTTAGCCGAGGTACATAGGCCCATTTGAGATTCTACTGACAGTGGTTGATGTCGCTTATGACTTGGCCCTACCTTTGACATTTTTAGCTATTCACCTGGTTTTCCATATATCTATGTTTTACCAGTATGTTCCTGATGAGTCTTATGTGCTCAATTACGATTAGGTTAAGATGGATGACCATTTGAACTATGTGGAAGAGTCGAATGCTATCCTAGATAGAGATTTGTGGCAATTGTATTCAAGACCCATTCATGTGGTTAAGGTCCATTAGAGGCATCATCAAATTGAAAAGGCTACCTAGGAGACTGAGTATGAGATGGAGAGCAGTTTCCCTGCTTGTTTGAGCCCTCAGTACCTCTTGACTTTTACTTTTACGGATGAAAGTCCTCTTTAGTAGTGAAAGTTGTAATTACCCTCCAGGTCATTTTTCTTTTATTGCCTTCTTCTCATTGTTTAGATTGTTCCTATAGTGACCCTAAGTCATTTATAGCTTTCTCAGTTTGATCACCTGGTCATTCATTCGGATTATGTGCAAGTTTCTCTATTTTAGAGCATTTGAAACTTGAATGGATAACTTTGGTCAGATGTTCAGGAAGATGGAATCAAAATGAAATTCTGATGGTTTTGTTAGCTTTGAAACAATGAATTTGGTCTAGAAGGACCTTCAATGTAGATCCCATGGATTTTGAGCTCATCTCGAGCACCCTTGTGAAAGTTTGCAAAAAATTAAATTTGAGTGTGAGACCCACTTTTCATAGAGACTACCTCGGTTGGAAGTTTCTACGTCACTACTTCATCTAAAATTCTGAATTTGATGGGGTAGCATATCTCATTTGCATGCAAGGGGTTCTAAAAAATCATGAGCACCTCGTCGAGGCTTTTCAAGTTGGGTAAAACAAGCTAATATACATCAGCTGGTGCAACCACTTTCTCTTTTCACATTCATAGACTTCCTAGAGCGGTCCCACATTCCCATTTTGTGTTGATTTTGGTCCTATCTTAAAATATTGTGTTTTGATGTAAAAGCATCTATATTGACATTATGAATATGTTTTTGATAGCATGACAGTGATCAGAGGTCATTTGGAAAGGCAAACCGATGGAATCATGAATTGGGAGCGCCGACAGTCATCTTTGAGGTAGGCAATGACTTCATGTCCCTTAGATTGAGCTTGAGAGTATAAATTCATGTTGATTAAAAGGAATTGGGATGAGGTAGTTGATTCATATTCAGTTATTAGAATTCATGTTTAAGAAGTATTACGGTGAGTTTCGGGTAAATTGAGCATGCCTATCTTGTTGTTGTGATTTCCTTTTTGCCCTGTATTATCTCTTGGATTGATCTTGTTGTTATTGGTAGTTGGTTAATTTTATTAGCCTAGGTTTAGGCTGGTGATTGCCTTAGACTTTTATTTTTGGAGCCGATAAGCCTTATAATTCTTTGACGTCGCTTTGGACGACTTAGCTCCCTATAGACTTATGTAGAAGACTTAGGTCTAATAGTATGAACCTTTGCTAGGCAGTAACTTAGATCTGATGACATTTTATCCATAATTCCCATTTATGCTATGGCCCTAGTGATTTTGCATTGTGATTTCGGGCTTCATTCAATGATTCAAGTTGGATTTTGTTTGGACTTAGAGTGTTTCATTGGATACTTTAGAGTGGACGTTAATCCATTTTGGTATTATGGTGGTTGCTTGACATGTACTCTTCTTCGACAGTTTGTATAGCCACAAATTCAAGGTCTGGGGTAGTGCTCTTATGTTGTAGATTCTAGGTCTGGGCACATGATCTTCAACCGTAGTCTGAGTTTCAAGCACATTATCCTCTATCGAGTTGATACCTAGCAACATGGTTCTACTTAATTCCTTGGGTGGTCTATACGGAGTTCGAGGTCTGGGGTATGCACTCTCAATTTCAAGATTCACCAGTTTTTATTCCTATTAGTTATAGCTCTTCTATGTACTCATCGGGATTATTGGAGGTATGTTTGGGTTATTTACTTAGTCTTATGCATGAGTGTACCTTTTGGGCTTATGAGGGTTAAGTTAGGTTATAATTGGTTACTTGCTTTTCAATTTCATTCTTTCCTAGACTCATGTGCATTTTTGTTAGATTTTCGTTATCGTTCTGTTCTTTTTACCTCTAGTTAGTGTTATTTCTCACTTTTTAGATTGTCTTTACTTTTTAAGCTCATTCGTCCTACGATGCCTAATTGGTACATGTTGTTTTGGTACTTATATCAATCTGTGTATCTATTTTCTTGTTATACGTTCGACCACAAGACATACGTGTCTATATTAAGCCAGTTGCAGGAGTATTCAGAGACAAGGGTGAGCTTTGTGTGTCATGGATTAGTCTACCTCTATCTTTTGTAGCTATGACTAGTGTTTTGTATCTTGAGTCAAGTATGCTATTTTAGGTCCAATTTGAGATTTGTACTTGTAGTAGCTTTGTACATGTGACTACCAGGTTTTGTGTTGGATCTCTTTTGATTGTATATATCTATTGGCTTCTACTCTTATCTTATGTTGTTTCCTTTAAATTATATTATGGTTTCCCTGTTATTTGTTGTTTTAACCTTGTATGCCTATTACTTGTTATTCTGGGTTATGAGTTGAGTTGTCTGCTAGTGGATTATATAGTAAGTGTCATCATGACTTGAGTCTTTGGGTCGTGACAGTGTAAATCTTACCCTTATTAGATCACACTTTTGACATTACACTTGGTTTGTTATTGTTGACACCTAATTTAGTCTTGATATTTTTCAATGATAACGCTTTTAAATATTTTATTCGTTAAATGGAAAATACATTTTTTGCAATTTTAACACAATTTATCGGTAATTATCCTTGTTTCTTTAAATATTAGGATTTTTCTTAATTAATTTTGATTATTATTGTTTTTATCGCAGTTCGTTGCATATTCAAAAAAAAAAATTGATTTCTGTAAACCTTCATTCTTTTTAGTTAAATTTCATCTTTTGCTTACATTTGTTCATATTTGCTTTAGTATTTTTGGGACAATCTAGAAATACGTTCAAACACAGATAATGAATTATATATATAGATATTTAACTAGCTGATGGTTTTGAACACATAATTTTGATAGACCATGTTTTTGAACTCTATTTTGTAAAATAGTGGTTTTGAATTGACTATAAAAGTTAACTTGGTCCCAAAGTAATTGAGGTGGTGAATAATTTTCAAATTTTGAAGGAAATTTTTAAATTAGGTCAAACCCTAATCTTTCTCTCCTTCCATTCCCCCCTCTAAAACCCGCCACCACCCACCACCAAACAACATCTCCACCAACCCTTTTTCCTTTTTTCCAGTGAAAAGCCCCAAACGAGACCCACACTGCTCTCCTCCCTTACTCCCTCACACAACCACAGCCACCAACAAAAGAACCAAACCCCTTCCTTTTCCTTCCCACTTCACCTTTGCAACACCAAAATCCAGGTGCCAAAACCTTATTTCTTTCACTATTCTTGTAAGTTCCATCAACCAATGAGCTCTTCATCACCAAACATACCCTTTTTTTCTCCCCCTTCATGAACTCTAGTGAGCAAACAACAGCCACTTGACAAAGCCACAATAACAACAACCAATGCCACCTCCATGCTTTGTTTATCTGACAAACCAACAGCCATAATGGAAAATCAATTTCCAGTGAGGTTTAAGCTTCAAATCAAGATCCAGCTTCTTTAGTTGGAGATGAGAAAAATTTATCCC
Source organism: Solanum lignicaule (assembly GCA_029582545.1). NCBI lineage: Eukaryota > Viridiplantae > Streptophyta > Magnoliopsida > Solanales > Solanaceae > Solanum > Solanum lignicaule. The sequence goes on along the minus strand of JAJOOF010010363.1, from coordinate 14,120 downwards.
ATCAAGCTCAACCACTAACTCATCATATTCATCAGTACCATCTCCATCAAAATTCATGATCACAACAGCTAATGCTTTAACACCCAATCTCTCCTCAATAGACACATCCGGTTCTACCTCAACAGTATGGTTCACCAGAGACACCAATTTCAAATCACTTTGATGCTTCACTATTTTGCAGATATTGAAGGTCACCTCTTCATTGTTTAATCGAAACTTTATCTGCCCTCTTTCCATATCAATCAATGCACACCCAATAGAAAGGAATGGTCTTCCTAAGATGATGGGGACTTCAAAGTCAACCTCGCAGTCTAATATCACAAAGTCCACTAGAAAGATGAATGCTTCAGCTTTCACAAAGACATCATGTAGCACCCCAATTGGTTTCTTCACAGTTCTATCAGCCATAAGTAGCCACATTGCAAACGGTTTGGGGGCTCCTAAGCCAAACTTCTTGTACACATACAGTGGCATCAGATTTATGCTAGCACCCAAACCACATAGGGCCTTAGAAAAGTGCAATATACCAATAGTACATGGAATGGTAAAAGATTCGGGATCCTCTTTGTTCTGCACTAGTGACCTAGTAGCAATAGTGCTACAATGTTGCAACTTATCATCACTTTCAAAACTGACCGTCCTCTTTTTTGTCACCAAATCCTTCATGAACATAGCATAACCGAGCAATTGTTCTAGTGCTTCAATCAAAGGAACATTTATTTATAACTACTTCAACATACATATGAATCTTTGATACTTTTTGTCTTCAGTATTCTTAACCAGCCTTTGTAGGAAGGGAGGTGGAGGTCTCGGCATAGGTATGGTCTTTTGCATCACTTTAGCCTCAATCTAATTCTGATCTTAAGGCTCCTCAAATACTTCAACTTCATCTTCTTTCAACTCTTTCATACTTTCCACTTTAGTTGGCATATGAGGGTCAATAGTTTTCTTTCCATCCATAGCAGTAACTGTCATACGTTGTTCTTCATTCTTTGGATTCTATATGGTATTGCTAGGAAGTTTCCTTGATGGCGTGGATTCATACTTGAAGATAGTTGGCTCAATTGCTGCTCGATCTATCAAATAGATACTTTATTTGACACAACCTTTTGCCCAATACCTTGATAAATCATTCCACATCTCCTTCACATTGTCATCTGTTGACTCAAAAAATTTCATCATCTTAGCCAACATATCCTCAATTCGATTCAAACTCGATCCTACATCTCATTTTCCTGGTGGAACATAAGGGCCGCTCTTATCATTTCTATTTTTGTACCTATTCCTATTGTAATTGTTGTCATGATTATAGCTCCCATCACGAACATATTTCCCTTCACGATTATAGTTACCATAGTTCCACCTTGATTTCCTTGACCTTGGCACCAATTATCCTGATTGGATGCTTGGGTTTTGTCTGGAAACCCCCCGTTTGATCATTTACAACCTAGTTGTGGAACTGGAGAATCTGTCTACGCAAAGGGCAATCTCTGGTCAGTGACCTAACTCAGTCAAAACAACCCAAAAATGATTTGCACCTATAAAAACGGCCACCATAGCCTGAAGCACTAACATGGGACTCATGACTCTAGGTAAAGCCAACCTTACTCCAGTTATATCAGTGACCTTCTAAACTCTGTAATGAGACCTGAACAGGCTGACTGGGATGTCCCTGCTGAAACTAGTGATGAACCTTATCATATACCTCTCTAGGCCTGAAGTGGGACCCACTATAGCTACCCTCATGTTTGGCTCTCTTGTCACTGCCCCTAGGGCCTCATGACGGAACTCCTCAATAGTGAGGGCATGATCAACAACATCCCAAAATGAGTGACCTGCGGAGACCATGGACTGAGTCTCAACCCACGAACAAAACACCGAACTCTTTCCTCCTCGGTAGGTAGAATCATGGTGGCATGACGGGAGAACTAGTGAAACCTCGCCTCATACTCTGACACAGTCATGGAGCCCTACTCCAATCTAGAGAGTTGATCCCAGAGGAGATCTCTGATGCTGCAAGGAATGCATGGCCAAGAAGGCCTTGGAGAACTCGGTCTAGGTGACCAAAGGGGAACCAGTTGGTCTAATCTCAATAAATGTATGCCACCACTACGTGGCTGGACCATCTAGCTTATATACAGTGAAGTCAGCTCTTCTCGACTACACTAACCCCAAAGTATGAAGTCTCTCCCTACAAGTAATAAGAAACTCATGGTCATCCTTACCCACTGCCCCCAGAAAAACTCATAGGTGAAAGTCTCATAAACACTCTAAACATCTTATTCTCCTCTAGCGGCATAGCTCTGGCCGTAACCATGGACTGGGCACCCCTAGGTGGTACCTTGGCCAAGGGCACCTCTACTGCAAGTTGATCCTACTAAACTGGTGTTGGCGCAGGTTCGATGATGGTGCTGGAGCTGGGCCTGCTGCATACCCCTAAGCATTGTCAAAATCTGGGCAATAGCTTCTTGAATGTTTGGAGCCACAGTCGGTCCAGCTAGTGGCTAAGCTTGTCTAGCCCCACTAGGTGACCCAGAATACGGGCTGCTGGAGGATCCACTACGGGCTCCGTATCTCACTCACTAACCGGAGGTGGTGCCGCACCCCTACCAGGCAAGGGAGGTCGAACCCTACCCCTAGTCGTCGCACGGCGCGTATGAGCCATCCTACGAAAAGAATTAAACAAGTGAGATTTCAGGAAACCAATAACACACGCACCGCATGAACAAAATACAAAAGGGGAGAATTTATAAAGACACTTTGTAGCCTCCCAAATATAGGATAAAGACGTCAGTGCACTGATCCGTAGGACTGTACTAGGTAGTAGCTCTGTACAAGTGAGACCGGAGAACTTGGAGATCTGATACCAATTTGTCATGACCCAATCCCTCGAGTCATGATGGACCATACTATAACCCACCAAAAGGTAAGTCAACATGTGTTTAGAACAACAAGTAATGGGTACAAAGGAAGAACCAAACATGAAATAATACTAACAATAAGAAAAGACAAAAACGAAAAGCAAACCAAAAGTTATATACAAAGGAAACCCTCACAGAACCTGGAAGTCACGAGTACAAAGCTATCTAGTAAGAATACATACAAGTCCCAAAAGTGGACCATAACAATCCATGTCAATTGCAAAAGACTAGTTATATAAGTACTAAAGGAGATAGGGTATGCCAAGTGCTCACACTCGTTTTCGATATCCACAAGCTGCAAAAGATGGTACGAATGATCACCGCCAGTAGATAGTACTAGGACTTGCATCATGAAAAGATGCAGAGTGTAGCACAAGTAACAAAACAAAGGTACTATGTTGGCATCATAGGCCGACTTAGCAAGAAAGGTAAAGATAAGGTCACGACCCGAGCCTACACCCTGGACGTGGCTGACACTCAAGAACCATTGTTGGTCCCCAAGAGAACCCTCATCTTGACTGACTATAAGTGGAAGACTAATTCAAACATACATAAGCATCAAATTGAAAGAAACACTTAAAAACAGTTTAATGAATCTCAACACTATGATGAATACACTGAGTATGAAACATAAGTTTTAAATAAAACATCTAAAACTAAAAAAACTCTCCAGAATTATTTATCTATGAAGCCTCTACTATGTATAGACTAGTGTTGGGACAATACCCATGACTCCTCAAAGAACTACTACTAACAACTCATAAAACTTGAGTACTCGAAAGCAAGGAGCTCTCACTCATAAGTAGACAAGCGGATGAAGTGATCTCAACATAATTTTGTTGATGATCCTAATAATCTGTATCTACATCATTAAAAGATGCAAATCGAATGTCATCACTACATTGAATGTCCGAGTATCTAATATAGTTGAATAACAAATAACTCAAAGAAAGATATGGAATAGATAACAATGTACTCAAGCTAAATGTAAAGAAATAAAGGAGTAAAATCATTTAAAGATTTACAAAATACTTTCTCATCTCTGAACTCAACATAATAAGTGCTATAAAATAAATACACTTTAACTCTATTGGGAGATTCTCTAACCGACAACCATCACTATGAGCTATGTGATGATACAACGTCTCGCCCACGCTGCCAGAACTGTCCTATACCTTGCCAAGATATAGGACTCCTCAACTAAGTGCATCCACTAAACTATGCTTAAAAAGCAATAAGGAATCATCTAAAAAGTATGATCCTTTAGCTATGTTGGCATAAATGGTTTATGAGGACTTTGAGTTGTCTGAACTCGTTCTTATATTGGTGTTCAATACTACTACCAATAATATATACTCATGCGCATATGTTTAAAAACATAACTCTTCCTCTGTTTTGGGATAATTGCTCAAACTACCCTCTTAAAAGAGGTAAGTACTCTTGAAATATCTTTTGAACTCATAACTCATTTAGAAATCTCAGTTTCTCTTTTATCAATGTAAAAATTGATACCTGTGAGAATACATAGTCCCCTTATACTCTTACTCAATTCATACTTGAAAACTCTTTAAAAAAACATATCAAAATCATATTTTAATATGATCATTGATGACTCAGGAAGTCATAATGCATAAACATTGATGGTATATCTAGATACCATACTACTCATACATTGATGGCATACTCGATTTTATACTAATCATGTTTTACAAACTCTTTTCTCAAAAATCATCTTTACTTTCTCAAAACTCTATTTAAGAACTCAAGTGTTGGCTTTAAAAAGCTTTCCAAGATTTATAAATCAAAATAGGTTCATGCTGAATTATAGACATGAACAAATCAACTAAAGGATCTCAATAACAATATAGAAACTCAATACTTAGGAATAGAATTTCAAAAGAATTAGGAATTCAAGAACTCAAAATCAACGTAGAATAATCAAATCTAGGGGTAGAATCATAGATTTCTCTTTTACGAATTTGAAAGTTGATGTAGGGAGTGAGGACGAACTAGTCCAACACTATGATAGCCTTACATACCTGGAAGAACAAGATTTTTGAAGAATCTTGATTAGAAATCTTGAAACCCTAGCTTGATGGTAAACAATTAAGAAAACCTTTCTTGATATTCTTGAATTAGTTTCTTAAGATTTCTATGGCCAAGAATTATGATTTTCATTAATGATTCATAATTGTATAGGAATTTGAGTTAGAAAGAATGAAATTCTTGGAGAAAGACTTACCTTGAAGAAGAATCTTGAAAAAGATTCGAAGAATCTTGAATGGAGTCTTCTACTTTGATTTTTCCTTAGGGTTGTCTTAGGGTTAGAGAGAGAAGAGAATGATGGATTAAGAGATGAAAATATGATTGTTTTGGGTTTTTAATTAGTAAAGAAATTCATTTAGGGTTTTCTTAGAGGTAAAAAGACAAATATGACCCTTTTTAATATTTTCCCGTCAGCTAATTCGTAATAGCACTGTATCAGGTTACTAAAATGGTCATAACTTTTTACTCAAAATTTGGATTGACGCGAAATTGATGGCATTGGAAAAAGGATTCAAATAACTTTAATTTGATAGGTTATGGGCCATGTATCTCTTTATATTCTAAGAGATATGGACGTTTTAAGTTGACCTAAGTAAAATCTTATGTCAAAACTTGATCGGTAAGGACACTTTCAACTCAACTTTGTGCTAGGATTTTCTAGTGACATTAATTGATATATAAAATCATTCCCACACTAAAGAATTTACCTTTACACATATGGGCAATTTAAGAATCACCCAATATGATCTTATTCACAAATGAAAAATGATTCGGGTCTTAACTTAGAAATGTTTTTGGGTGTTACAACATCTCCCCCTTGAGATCATTCGTCCTCGAATGATGGTTAAATTGAGGATGGAAGGGAAAAGAGTTACTCTTACTATCTTCAAGTCTAACTCAAAATCACAAAGTACTTAACATAGGGTGATCATTCTGATCTAAACCACAAGGTTCGGGTTCTATACCTCTTTAGGAAATCTCATCCCAAAAACACTACTCCTTACTGCTACATTCAGCTAACCTTAAGCTCATATCACAAAACACCTAATGTATCACAACACTGTCCACATGTTAACAACACCACATTCAAGCTTAAAACCTTAACACTCTATAGACTCCTACTAACACACTTTCTAAGAACTTCTCATCATCTCTACCAACTGAACTTTCATGCATTATTCTAGTGACCTTAATTGATCTCCACAATCATTCTCACACTAAAAAATTTACCTTTATACATATGAACAAGCTAAGAATCACCCGATATGATCTTATTCACAAATGAAGAATGATTCGGGTCTTAACTTAGAAATTTTTGGGGTGTTACAGATAACCAGAAAAGTTAGAATCTAAAGACAAACAAAAGTCAAAGTGGGAAAGAAAGGAGGCACACGAGTATACACAAAGTAAATCTAAGTACAACCAGGCTAAACCTAATTGGGCCCCCATAAACCCAGAAGGTAAACTCGTGCACTAGTTTAAATAAAAACCCGAGGGGACCCCTATAAGCTCGACAGATACACAAAATAGCTTAGTCTATAAGGAAGAATGAGTAACCCAAATTTGGAACCAGGAACATGAGATGGCCTCCCACCCCAAGTAACCACGATACCAAAAAACCAGTCAACTCCCAGCCCAGCTAGCATGAGTGACAGTCAATTAAGGCCACCCAACAAGATAGTCCACTCAAAAGGGTGTAAGTTGTCCAACTAGCAAGAGTGACTTGAGAGCGTGTTAACTCCATAGAGGATCTCAGGTATCAAGGACACCCAGCCAACCAGTCCTTTCCTAGGGGCATAAGTCGCTCAACTAGCAAGAGTGACTAGGGGGTGTGTCGACTCCAAAGAGGATCTTAAGTAGGCTCCTAGCCTTTTTGGATCGATGTCCACTCCCAAAGGTATAGCAAGAAGGATCCCAGCCAAGCACAACTTAATATCCAAGTATCGCAATGGAACAAACCTTTAGTAACAGTTTAGAGCTCCAGAAATAGGGAGAGAGAGCATAGAATGTCCACAAGAAATGATAACGCCTAAGCTAAGGCTCAGACTATCAAACTCAAGTCTTCTATTCCAGTCTACAAGGACCTAATCCGTTCGAATTGACATTGAAGACAAAGCAAGTCTGCTATTCCAGTCTACAAGGACCTAGACCATTCGAATTGACATCGGAGACAAAGCAATCCACAAGGTTCAAGAGTCTAAGGCAATTTTAGCCTACCCAAGACTAAGGCCAAACATGCATCTGAAAGAAAATAAAACTCAAGTAATTTAACATAGCATGCAAGTCGTACAACCAACCCTACTAGCATAGCACAACCTCATAATAGTCTTGATCAACCCTAAATCATGGTTTTTAAGAAGAAAAGCATAACTAACTAGGAACCCACCCTGAATTGACACTCACCATCATGAATTTAAACATTCATGCTCAATCTAAATTAAAACAAAGTTGTAGCCTAGTTGTAGCCTACTTGTAGGCCGACCATGCGCGCTCCGAATCAAAAGGCTTGAGCTTTTTATTTTCGAACGGCCTCTAAATGCTGCCACTCTATCTCAAATAGGATACAACATAAGTACAGTCGTTATGACACTAAAAACATATAAAATCAATACGGACCAATTTTAGAGTCAAACAGAAATTGTGGGATCCATGTTGGAAATTCTGGGATTGACTCTGTCAAGAGGTCCTAAACTACACCTCAAACTTTTGTTCCAAACTTGAATGCAATTAGACGCCTAAAACAGTTGAGCAAAAACATTTAACTGAATCAACAGAAAGAGATAAAGAAAAGGATAGGAAGCACCTTCAAGGATAAAATTTACCTCAAACGGCGGTCCACCAATACAATCCAATCACTCTACCACGTAGCCATGACAAAAATGGATGCATGGGACTTTGAATCTCCTAATTCCGAGCTAAAACGAGGAAGAAAACTCAATGTAAACCTCACTCTCTTAAGTTGATCACCACTGGTCCTTAAATAAGACTAGACCTCGCGCTTCTTCGCAAAGGCGGAAGGCCTTCACAAATGCGGTGAGGGCCTCTCGAATGTGGCCAGGAGCGAACCAGATATTCATGATTCCAGAAAAACTTTTGAGAATGTGACCTCTACGATCGCGACCAAGTCTCTGCAAACGTGAGCCTCAAGTCACTTGACCTTCACGATCGCGGTCTACACCAACTCATATATATCAGCTGATTTGGCCAAGTCCTGAATCTCTGATAGGGTGCCCCGAATTCGTTCAGAACCTCTTGCACAATAATGAGATATGCAACCCTACCAAAATCGATATTCCAGACTTAACAGAGCAGTCAAAGTTCCAACACCAGGTCATCTCGACAAAAATGGGTCTCACACCCAAACCCCATTTAACCCAAAATCCACAATAGGGCTCGAAATTAGTCTAGAATCATTAGGATGTAAACGGAGGGTCATTCTAGACCAAACTCAATATTCTAGAGCTAATGGCGTTAAGGGAATCCTCATCCAAGCTAGTTTACTCAAAATGTTGACAAAAGTCAAACATAGGCCTTAACTTTATAGTTCAAATGTCTAATCGTACAAACTCATACTAAATGCCTCGAGAGTCATGCCCGACATGTCACAAGCCTAAAATGACCCTTCCAAAGCTAATGGAATCGTCAGAATTAGGTTATGAGATCATCTTCTAGAACCTTTGGTCAAAATTGACCGTTCAAGGTTCAAAAGCTCCAAAATACTAAAACTCACTATAAAATAAAACGAACGACCAGGTGACCAAACCGTCAGTTCTAGCAAGTCATAAATGACTTAGGGTCGCTACAGAAAAGATCTAAATGACGAATAGGAGACATAAATACATAAACGACCTGGAGATCATGACATCAGGTGGATCTACTAGCTTAGTCACAAAAGACTATCATACGGGGGCACGTAGTTAGGAGCTAGAGGTTGCTAGTAGAGACTACCTTATTTGAGCCTTGATGCTTATCGTGAACAATGACACTAACCTATGGTATGAGTGTCTATGGTCGTCGATAGTATAGTAACCCAACTAAAGGTTGGGGTCGTGTCCCAAGGGAGTGGTTTTGAGAATTGATAGAAAAATAAAATTAAAATCTAACTAGTCGTAGCTAAAGACATTAACGAACAAAAACATGGTAAATTAAAGGGGGTGACACGAAAGTGTCAAATATCAATTTGGAGGTTTTGTCACAAGTAGTAAAAATAGCAAAAATTAACAAGAAAATCAAGTATGGGGAAATGTTCTTAGGGTGTGACCGCAATAAAAGTTGAGATAAGTAGTTGGGTACATGCTTTTGAAAGGAAATTTGTAAGATAATAGTGACTAGGCTAAGCTTTAAATGGAAATAAGTTCCCTCTCGGGCAACTTACCCCGTTTCAAATGTGTTCCTCTCGGGCACCCATTTGCCGCATGAAGACCAGCCTATGCCTTACCCCACTCACTCTCTCGAGCTGAGTGTTAGGATATGGGACTATGGCTCACCCTCTCGGGCTGAACCTCATGTCGACCCACTCCTTAGGCCAACAGTCTAGTGGTCTTGGTTTCGCGACCTCCCTATCGGGCAAGCCGAAAACACATGGGTGGCTTTGTATTTGCAACTACAAACCCTTTAGATTAAACCACAACCACTAGGTGAAATCACCATTAAACTACATCTAACCTATCAGCAAGCAAGACCCAATAGTAATAGTAACACATATTTGCTAAATCACACCCCAAGAATGGGGGGTTTTAGCCACACATCAAGAAATAACAAAATACACCTAAAATGATAGTAAAATCAAATGGGTATAAGAAATTAAATCTTGATTTAAGCAAAGGAAGAAGAATAGAGAAGACCCACTTCCAACTTGGGGAAGATGGAATCCTTCTTTCTTCAAGTCTCCCCAAAACCCTCTCCAAACTTGAGAGAAAAATATCCAAAAAGTACTATTCTATTCTGGAAATTAAAATAAAAGTTCAACTCTTCAAAATTAATAATAAGTTCGGTATTTATAGATTTCAGAAAATAGCGCTGGCAGATCTTTCGGCGAAGTTAGTCGATGCCGCCGAATGACTTGGCGACTCTCCCTTTTCTGTTTTATCACCATTTCATGCTTGCCTTCAGCATCTTCACGTTCTGGACCATTGGGTGGTGTAGTACTGCATCACGGAACTATTCAGCGAAGCGCCAACTGCTCCTTTTATCGCTTTTTTTATCCTCTTCCTTCAGGAATTCGCATACTGGAATAAAGGGTTGAGTCTGTCCTTTCGGCGAATCGCCAAAGGTTCTTAGCGATGCTCATGCTTCAGCTTCTTCGTTCTTTTCAGCCTTTTTGTTCCTTCTTGCGCCTAAGTGTCTATGCTTCCACTAAAACTTCAAATACCTGAAACTTAAGAGTTTTCATTAGATATTGAGATAAAATAAGCATTCGAAGACACTATTTCTATCAAAATAAAGCCCTAAATGAGTCCAATTTGTTGACTCATCAACACCCCCAACTTAAACTTTTGCTTGTCCTCAAGCAAACTCAAGTTCAGCCATTCAAAAAGGGTGTCTCAAACAGTGCTACAGAAGATTCAATCATAAACATACACAACAAGATTCAACTTACTTATGCAAAGATCAAAGATTCAAGTTGTGACACACCATTACCAGAGATTCTCATGCTCGCTATACTTGCTACTTGTGAAGTTCAAGCTCGACAAAAAGTATCTAAATGCCCTCACATGAAGAATGATTCCATATTCACACACAGAGGTTAATCAAATCAAGATCAGGAATCAAATGCAACACTCACACTCAAAAAGAGGAACACAATGCATGCTTTCACCCATAGTTTTGCCTTTATTTTCCAATCAAATTTTTATTCGGTTTACTCAAGATCAAAAAGGTCTTTCTAAGGCTTGTAATGGGGATGAGTGCAAAGGTATGGTAATTTAGGCTCAATGGCTCCTTCCTCGTGGGATGTGGTATTCTCAAGGCATTCCTTTCTCCTCCTTTATCAATTATTTTTCTAATGCTTCTAAGTCACCTGCTTATTCACCTTCATGGCTTGCTTGGAAACCCGATTTCCTTCGTACCTTATTCCACAGTTTTTTTATTTTTTAGGAAATTGAAAGGGTTTCCATTTATGCAATCCCATGGGTTAGGGGGGACTTTTTCTTGCACTTCTTGACTTCTCCTTTTCCTTTTTACCACACCCCTAACTTAGGCTTTTGGCCTAAGTTGGCTATTCACTAAATCACAAATTAAGAGGATTGTAGGTAGTGGGTCAAGTAAGGTCTAGGGTTCATCAAGGTTCTTCCAAAGAAAAGTAAGGCCCAAAGGGTGTTCAAAAGAGTTTCACACGCTCACGGGTAGGCCACAAAAGAGATATATGTCAAATTTGGCTCACACTCTTTAAAGTTGCCTAAGATCATTTCAAGAGGATACCTTTCTAAATCAATCAGACTAACAGGGCAAATTCTAGGTTTATTCATCTATGGTTAAAAACAAGCTAATCGCACAAGGCATCGACACTTACGTCAAACAAGACTACACACTTTCGCTAGTGTGCAACGGTCATAACAAGAGAATCAATTAGATAAATGGCTAATCACAACGAGATGTAAAGAGTTCACATATTGTCTATGCAACTTCATTTGGCCTCGTCATAGCCATACATTCATGTTCATTTAATTGAGAGCACTATTTAAGTCATCGGTATTGATCAAAACCGACACTCAATTTTTTGCAAAAGAACAGCCACATTCAACCCACGAGGGGTGGCAAAAATGTGCGAAAAATTCAATTTTTTTTGAAAGGGTCAAAATCATTTTGCAATTAAAAGTAAACGGAGCCACGTGCTCAAACATCCACAGAAAATCAGTTGTTAACACAATTATAAACAGACAACCCAAATGTATTCAAAACACGAATATCCGAAACAAGCAAAACAAGGTGGCCCTCACCCCACTACAAATAAGATCATTTGTCCTCAAATGTAAGTAATTCGAAATCAAAAGGCAAGATAAAGAAAGATAGAAAGGAAAGTGAAGAGGGGATCCTGGTTAATAGGTTGCTCTATCTGTCTAGACATTGATGCTTTGGCTTGCAAAAACCATCCACTTGGAGACGTTAGTCAAGCTGGGTAACTCATTCGGTGGAATGCTGACGATGAATTATATCATGGTCGCCGAAATGATCAGCGATTCACCAATGATTTGCAACTGTCACCGAGTTTTAAAGACTCTGGATTTTGAAGATATCTTGAGTGAAACGGTGGAATAGAATGGATCACCGAATTCTTCAGCGATTCGCCAACTGGAACGTTTGCTCGCCCTTTTGCACCTTTTGATTGCCTTCCACACTTTAGTCTGTAAAACTAGTACACTATTATTTAATCAATACACAAAATAGAAGATAACAAAGGGTTTTGGGTTGCCTCCCAAACAGCACCTTAGTTAACGTCGTGGCACGACGCAGCAGCGCCTTCAGGCGTCTTCCAAATAAATCACTTCAACCAACAAAATCTCTTGATAATCTCCCAGATACAATTTCAGACTTTACCGTTCACTGTAAATAGAGGTCCTTCCTGATCTTTAACTTCTATGGCACTATTGATGAACACTCGCGTTACTCGAAATGGTCTAGACCATTTGGATTTGAGCTTTCCAGGGAAGAGTCTAAGTCACGAGTTGTATAGCAGAACCCAATCTCCTACCTTGAAGTCTCGCTTGAGTATCCGAGCATCATGCCATTTCTTCATATTCTCTTTATAGATGGCTGGACTTTCATATGACCTGAGTCTAAATTCATCCAGTTCGTTCAGCTGCTCTGTTATTTCCCTTGATATTTTTGACCAGTCCAATTTTAAAGCCTTTAATGCCCATAATACTTTGTGTTCTAAATCAACGGGTAGATGACAAGCCTTACCATAAACCAATTGATATGGAGACATCCCGATAGGTGTTTTGTAAGCAGTCTGATATGCCCATAGTGCATCATCGAGTTTCCTAGACCAATCAGTTCTATTGACATTTACTGTCTTGGCCAAGATGCTTTTGATTTCCCTAGTTTTCACTTCGACATGGCCACTTGTTTGGGGATGATATGGGGTTGCCACTTTGTGTTTCACCCCATATTTACTCAGTGCCATTGAGAACCATTTATTGCAAATGTGGGATCCCCCATCGCTTATGATTGCTCTCGGAGTGCTAAATCTGGCAAAGATGTAGTGTTTCAAGAATTGGATGACGCTTTTTCCTTCGTTGTTTGGAAGTGCAATGGCTTCCACCCATTTGGAAACATAATCCATAGACACCAAGATATATTTATTTCCAAACGAGCTCACAAATGGGCCCATGAAATCTATCTTACATACATCGAATAGCTCAACCTCTAAAGTAAGAGTGAGAGGTAATTCGTGTCTTCTAGACACTTCGCCTTGCTGCTGGCATTTAGAGCATTTCTTTACAAACTCATATGCATCCTTGTAGAGTGATGGCCAGTAATATCCACTCTGGAGAACTTTAGCGGTGGTGCTAACACCACCATGGTGACCTCCCACTACTGGTGATGTATGTCACGCATGGAGAATTTCTACCACTTCTTCTTCAGGAACACACTTTCTGATGACATGGTCAGCACACTCTCGGAACAAGTATGGCTCCTCCCAAAAGTACTTTTAAACATCGAACATGAATCTTTTCTATTGGTTAAAGGTCAACTCATCCGGTATCAGCCCACACACAACGTAATTTGCAAAATCTGCATACCATGGCGTATGTTTGAGGGATATTGCAAGCACTCGTTCATCTGGGAAAGAGTCATCTATGTCAACCTCGTGCTCAACATTATCCCTTGCTTCCAGCCTTGATAAATGGTCAGCCACTTGATTTTCGTACCCTTTTCGATCTTTCGCCTCGAAATCAAATTCTTGTAATAGTAGTACTCACCTAATCAATCGTGGTTCTGCTTCTTTCTTTGCCATCAAATAACAGAGTGCAGCATGATCAGTGTGTACGATTACTTTGGTGCCTAGCTGAAACGACCCCAAAAATGCCCGAAAATGTGCTTCGAAAACACCTAAAATTATAATTTCCATATATCTCAAAATCCGTGCATCATTTCGGAAATTCGACTTCATATTCTTATTCAGGGGGTCAAATTGAGTGGGAAATGAGT